>JADDOH010003073.1:0-148960 GCA_016648135.1 Agrypnia vestita
AGTTTGCGATACGATATATCACGTAGCAATATAATACCTTTTAATTAATTAATCAGTCGGCTAGCCAAGCGCATTCTTACCGCGCGTGTGCACAGATGAAATTTCTCTCAGAGATAAGTATCGAATGCGCTTGGAGTCCAGGGTCCAGGGTCCAGGGTCCAGGGTCCAGGGTCCAGGGTCCAGGGTCCAGGGTCCAGGGTCCAGGATGGACAGAATGGAGCTGCGATTCTCCTGTGTAGTTTTCTAGGCTGTTCCCCGGCTATGCATCCGACCTTTCTGTGACCAGACGGCCCTGCAGGGTCCATCATGAGGGTGGCCGATGCACTCTCCATGATCAGCCTTAATGAAAATGAACTTTACAATGGGATCCGAAACGTTGGTTACAAACACACGAAATAACTGCTTGTTGCGAGCATCTGTATTGAGATTTGATTAATTTTTATTTATTTATTTATTAAGGAATCTTAACAGTTTTTCAATTATATAATGTAAAAGCATAGTATTTCATAGACCAATTAAAAAGATTCACATATGTTAAGAATAAAGTTATATAAGATATTTTTAAGTTAATTATTTTGAATTAATTAATGAATAGTAGTAAGCAACAAGCAATGTTAAGACTGAATAATGGTAAGTGATTGAACGTGGAAAAAACTAACCCATAAAAAACAAGTTTTTACAATAATCCCTTTCTCATTTTCGGGTTTCGTGTCTACCGGATGCGTCGGAGTATTTTCATATAACTTACTGAGTTGTATGAAAAAACCATTAAAATTTGAAAAATCCAAAATAATACTTTGATTATTATTATTTTATTATTATTATTATTATTATTATTATTATTATTAATATTAATTATTTATTTTTTTAACGAAAATTTGATAGATCTTCTTGATCGTCGCCACGAGTCTGCTTGAAAAGTTTCAGCTCGATTGGATCACGGGAAAAGGGTTAAAAATCGATCCAAAGTTTTTTCGTCAGACAACCAAGCAATCAGATGCCACGAGTTAAAAGAAAGGGAGTAAAAAAGTAACCCATAAAAACTCCCTTTCTTTGTAAAATATAACAACAATTAAAGACGAATTAAAACATATAACATAACACTAAACTTACAGTAATTTAATATATTTCTAAAATGTCAGATGTTTTGAGCTTTGATAAGAAACTTCATGCTTTGAAGATTAAATTCTAAAAACATTTGTCAGTCAATTTAGATTTTCGAAATTCGTAGTGAAGTAAGTACCTATTATGTATACCGACGGAGTAATTCAAATTTAGAAAATATTCCGCGACGTTATCGGGCCGCCGTTGCTAGTAATCAAACTTTTGTAATGATTCCAATTTGAAAAAACTATTAAAATTTCTAAAAATCCAAAATTATACTATAATTATTTAATTTTTTAACGAAAATTTGACAGATCTTCTTGATCGTCGCCACGAGTCTGCTTGCAAAGTTTCAGCTCGATTGCATCACGGGAAAAGGGTTAAAAATCGATCCAAAGTTTTTTCGACGCCAAGCCGGCAAGCAAGCAAGTAAAAAGAAAAAGTATATCAAGAAATTTGTTTATTAAAGGGAGAAAAAAGACGAGGAGGTAGGAGTCAGGATAGAGGTGGAGGAAGAGAAGATTAGTTATAGTGAGTGAATGGTCAAAGTCGATTTAGTACATGTAATCTAAAGCATTCTTTTAAATTCAGTAAGACAATAATTTACAGGCGGATTCCTGCCTTGATTATGAGTTGAAAATGTTCAAGCGACCATGACCTATCAATAGTTATGGAGATACGCAATATCAAAGTTTTAATTTTTTTTCGATATTTGTGACATATTTTTTACAAAACATTGAAACATCATTATAGCAACATATGTCGATTACGAAAAATTCATTAGTTTCAATATAAAAGTTAAATATGTAAAATAATAAAAACCCTGAAAAACACAATTGGAAAGTTTGTATCATTTTATTTGACTCGCATTAAAGGTAATGAATTTTCCCAAAGCGTTGCTAGTCCAACGTTTTGCAAAAAATAAGTCAGAAATATTGAAAAAAAAATGCAAACTTCGATATCTCCTTAACTATTGATATTAGGTCATGATTGCTTGAACATTTTCGACTCGTAATCAAAGCAGGAATCCACCTGTGAAGTATTGTGGACTAGCTCTGTTGTACCCTGTATAGACACAATGAAATAGAGAGAAAAAAAAGAGACGGCACTCTTATGCACGCCCATTTCGATGGCCTCAAATTAAAATAATCCTTAGTTTCAAACCTTGTCACCAAAAAGATAAGAGATTAAATTTTGATTTAACTACCACGCACAAATACTCAAACTTATTGCAGGAATAACAGAGAAGCAAGTCACAACATAAAAAATATGAATGTTTTATAATAAAGTATCATTACTTAAACCAGTGGAAATATCAGTGGCGTGCAGTAGGTAATCATACATTGGTACGACTGTATATACGTGGTGTCTCGTAGCTAGTAGCAAATAAATAAATAAATAAATATAGCTTTATTCCAGAATGTGGGGAGGTTCGTGCAATCCCACACCTTCCATATAAAAGAAAATACACACATTAAAAATATTATATAAAACAAAAGAGAAATAGTAAAATCATATAACATAGAAGAGAAGTATTAAAAGTAATCAAAAGAAATATATGGTAAAATATCGGCTTTAGCAAGCGATGGCGAGTCAATTATGCGGGGCCAGTATCTTTCTCCAGTGTGCATCGATGCTGGATGCTGGAGTAAGACGGGCTTCCAGGATAAGGATATTTCCGGAGCTGTATATCCTTTCCCTCATCCCTGCCACCCTGGATCTTATGAGGGCTGCAAAGTTGGGAACACGCCCCTCAGTGAACATACCGGAAGCGCTGCAATATCTGGGAAGGCCAAACATCATACGAAAGGCGTTGTTATATTGTATGCGAAGTCTTTCTATGCTGCTCTTTTTATAATTTGTCCAGAGTTCACATGTATATAACGTCGCACAGAAGGCAAGGAAGAGCGTTCTTTTTACAGCGGTGCTACAAAGACGAAACCTTCTACACAGCATATTCGCTTTCACACTGAGAGCTCGTCTTTGCCTGTCAATATCGTCGTCGTCCATTAAATTATTTGTAATTATGTGACCTAGATATTTTGTTCTTTCGGTCACCTTCAGGACCACACCGTTCAGAGTAACTGGAGGAATACTTGTTGGGCCCTGACCATACTTTATAACCAACAGTGCTGTTTTATTAGGGTTATAGAGCATGTTTGTTTCTTCAGCAAACACTTCACAGATCTTTAGAAGAATGCGCAGTCCTCTTATAGATTTTTTACAAAAAAATTGCAAAAAATTTACAGTTAGATTTCTGCCTTGATAATGAGTCTAAAATGTTGAAGCAACCGTGACCTAATATCAATAGTTCTGATTTGTTTTTTGCAGTAAGTTGAACTATCATTTCGATAACTTATATCGATTGTGAAAAATTCATTCGCTTCAATACAACTCGAATAAAATGATTAAAACCTTGTAAAAAAATCTGTTTTCAATTTTTTTTAAGTATCACTTTAACAGAAAAATTTTAAAATTATTTTTTATCGCAGTTACACACAATCGGTCTGAATCGAACAAGTTTTGTTTTAAAACATCCAAACAATATCGATTGCCACGATTGTCAGAAGAGCCGAAGATAAAAACTCTAGCCGTAGACAAGGATACAGGGATACAATTTTAAGACGTATTTTATAAAATCTTATATATATGTATATATAAAACAATGTCGGGTTAGTTACACCATTTATAACTCAAGAACGACTGGACCGATTTTTATGATCTTTGATTTGTTGGATTTGTCTCCGCCCCGAATAGTAGAATAATTATTAAAACGTCTGAAAAAATCACGAAAAAATATTATGAAGAAAATTCTTTTTCTCATACATTGTGTATGGAACGGTTTTTTTGATGATATCTCGAAAACCGATTGTCTGATTTCAATTTTTTTTTTTTAAATTAAAGATAAATTGCAGAAGTCCCACAAAGATGAAGCTATTAATATATGAGAAAAGTGGGTGGAAGTCTCTTATACGATGGCTCAGGACTTACAACCGGTACGAGCTGGCTTAAGTGATCACTCTACACAATGTAACGTTCACCAATTCCATCGTAAGAACATCCATTACACAAAAAATTTTGAAAATTCTATAAATATGTTCGAATCAGTGTCTATACCTATAAAACTCTATGTCTATCTGACTGTCTGTTCTCTATACAAATCTACACCGTTTGTCGAATCTGACCCAAATTTAGCTTTATACTTATTTTTACTTATTTTTATGACCCATCGGGTAACATAGGCGACATTTCCACCTTCTCCCTTTACCCTTTCCCCTACCCTGATATATTTTCAACGCAAATCTGTACTGTTCTACGAATTTTGTATATTATATTCTTTAGGACCTAGCAGTAAACATAGGCCACATTTCCCCCTCTGGACATCTCATTCATCACAGCCTAGATTAACTAGAAACTGTTTTTTTGAAGGCTTTGCAAACCAATGGAACCTTTGTTTCCACTCACAAACTTATTTTTAGCATAATCCTTGACCCGTACAACGCCGACTACGAACAGCTAGTTATATATAAAATACGATCTTTGATATTTTATGACCATCTGGCCGTTTTCCAGAGAGGTAGGCAGAGAGGATAGAACGCCACACTCTTCTGTCCTGGCACACTACTTTTGCTTTGTCCACTTTCGTACATTTGATACTTCTAACAGAGCAACCCTCTAATACTGATCTTCTGCATCTTCAAGGCCTCCGCGAATGTCCTCTGCTTCTGCTAATTCCTCATAAATATCCTTTAGCACATGGGCACCATCTCAGCGATCCTTTTTTTGTTCGATCCTTTACGCAACAGCCAGCATACATTCACTTCTAATACGTTCGTTTGCTACCCTATTGCTATTTCATAAGAATCCCAGAATCCTTAGTTAAGCGCAGCTTTTTTGTACGCGCTGCAACGCCACTGGGAAACAGAGATATCTTGAATACAAAAATACATAAAAATGAATAGTAGGTACATTACGTATTCACTTTGGAAAATGTTAATAAAGGAACTTTTCATGTATAATACATGAATCAGTAGTATTACGCACATACATAAATCAAGCTTACATAAGACGATAAACCTGATAGCTGCCAATTAAGAAAAGCGATATACAAAAAATAAAATAATATATGGACAGCCGCTTACATGATGAAAAAAAAAAGTATTCCATTGAGCGAAGATAAATTTTATAACACCATCGAACATAATAATTTCGTTGTCTGACTCTCTCTTCGACTTCTTCCTGCAATGTTCAAATTACAGACATTACAGGTAGGGCGCGAACCTTCGCAAATGACACCGCCTCTCCATGGACCTTTGGCTGTGGACCGTGCTAATTGAAATCCTTAAGTCATAAAGATTATATTTTTTGGGAAATTGATGTAGCTAAATTGTTTATTCTCTCTTGTATTATTCTTTACATTCCTAAATTTGTCTGCTTACTAATTAAGTATCTTTTTCTTTTGTTTAAATTTTTTTATTCTTTCTTTTGTATCATTCTTAACATGCCTAAGTATATTTCATAACATATTTATCATTATTAACATATAAGTAAAGTGGGTGTTACCAAATCTTTTGTGAAAGTTAAATTAAACGTTTAATTTAACTAACTAACTTACTAACTTTAGACCCCGCCCCCTCTCACTCTCTTTTGTTAGATTCCTGAATGTTCTGTAGGCTAGTGCATGCTTGTCTCTGACAAGAAACACGCGTGCGATCAATATTGATGAAAGTTTAACAGTAGTATGGTTGGGGTGTATAGTGTTGCGAATATAGTAGTGCAGTGTTGGTCCTACGAACGAAGAGACGGAGACGTCTCGAAAACGGTAGACCGTTAATCTGGCAGTGGTTTTTACTAGTTTAACTAATTTTGAAATGAAAGTCTCCCACCAATCAGCCTTATTGGTGGGAGACTTTCATGTCACCCGCGAACAAGATAAACAATGGCGCGTGATACCGAGTCGAAACGTCGGCCTAGGTCTTCTCAGGGAGACCATTTACAGAAAACGCGAGATATTCCAGAAACTATTTTTGTTCCATACAATAACGCTCGCGGAAACCTCAAGCAAAACACATATATATATATATATATATATATATATATATATATATTATAATATATATATATATATTATATAATTCATCCAAACCCCTTTGGCAGGATGGAGATGCACCAGGCCGTTGTTGCACCGGCTAGACAACAGTCGACATTCGCTGCGTTCGTGTTTCCCTCGGAGTCTGCTTGGTTATTTTACTTAAGGGAAGAGCACATCCTAGGTTACAATCAGATACATTTTATTGGTTTTTCATTGACATTGTTCGTGAAAATCAAAGAACAAATTGCTTTATTGCCGGTCCTGAAGATAAAGAATAACCAAAGGTTGTAGACCAAAAATAAAGGATATTAACATTTGAAAAGCAATGTAATGTCATGAACAACAGGCAACTGCATAATTATATTTGGTAAAGAAAGAAAAATGACAGAAAGTTTTATTTCTGTTGCTGGTAGTGAAGAAATAATACATGATGTCATAAAACAATAAACTGTCGTAAAGCAATATAGGCTATAATTTTATAGGTTTTAATTTAAAAAAAATGAATTAAAAGTTTCTGTTGCTGATAGTGAAGGAATGATAAATGATGTTATGAAACAATAAGCTGTGGTCCAATTTTAATTAAAAAATAAATTTAAAGTGTTATTGCTGATGGTGAAGGAATAGTAAATGGTGTTATAAAGCAATATGTTGTGGTATAATTTTAATTTAAAATAAAATAAAAGTTTTCGGGTAATGAAGAAACCAACCAAGAATGATATAGAAACAATAGGCCAAAGGTAGTTGTAATTTTGTAAGAATGAAAGAAAGGGTTTTTTATATTAGGCAGTAAAAAAATATAATCAAAATGCTATCGAAACAATGGGCAAAGACTGATTACAATTTCGTAAAAAAATGAAAGAAGTTTTTCGTATTTGGCAATGCAGAAAATAACCAAGAATGAAACAGTAAGCGAGGGTATGATTTTAATTTAAAAACAATAAAAGGAAGATTTCTTCATTGTTGGTAGTGAAAAAAATAGTAAAAATGTTGTTTGCCAATATGCAATAAAATATAGTTTTTTAAGGACCACAATAAAGCATATGGCCAAGTGCTGGATCGTTGAACGAGACAAGATGCAAGATAAATGGATTCTACTAGTTTTCACATTATAATTGTTTCAATCTGAGTTCTCAGAGTTGAAGCACGCGTTGGACAGGTCGAAAAATGCGTCTGCCGATTCAAAAACTATCTTCTGATGATTTTCTAATTGGTGGGATCTTCATTTAGCACGGAGGGAGATTCGGATTTATCCTTTAAGGTTTGACGAAGGCACCGGAACAGGGTTTATTTAATAATGGGAAGTTGTTACTTTATATTGTCCTGCAAGCAGAATTGCTTCTCGGGAATTTAACATATGTGATGCGGGAATCCAGTTTGTAGGCCTCCGCACGAACTCGGCTATGAAATATCCACCGCCATTTTGAGATGTCCCGTTTTCACCTCGTATCAACCTTGTCCCCGCAGCGGATGATCCATAATTAGGCCCAAAGGGGCCGCCCTGTGAGGATTATGCGAGAAACAAAACATTAGCAATAATTCAATCAAAAACAAATGGTTACGCGTCCTAATTGCCATCTTTCAAGAGAAATTCTTACCACCGAAGAGGCGGGCGGCCCGACTTGTCTCGATACCGTACGTCATGATTGGGCGGACACAGGTCTTGTATATCTTCACTTTGTTCTCCTTGAGCATTGTTCGTTTCTCCAGACAGCATTTCTCAAGCATCCAGCAATAGTTGCGGCTTTGTTTGCTTGCTGTCTTACTTCTTCGTAGAGGTCGTTACTGCTGGATATCTCAACACTCAAGTACTTGAAGCTCGTTACTTGCTCTATTATTTTATCGTCAATTGAAAGCTCGCATCGTACTGGCTGTTTCGATATCACCATGCTCTTAGTCTTATCTACGGAGATTTTCATGTTGAATCTTTGTGAGGATATATGGAATTTATGCAGAAGTTTTTGAAGATCGTCTTCGGAGTTGGCTATTAATACCGCATCATCAGCATAACATAATATATCTACCTTTTTGTCTCACATGTTGTAGCCTAGATTCATTTTTTTTACATTTTCTATTAGCTTATCCATGATGATATTGAATAAGAAGGGGCACAAGCTATCCCCCTACTGCTGCTGGAATTTTTTTCGATAGATCATTGTTTACTTTTATGCGCATTTTGTTGCTAGTATTCAAGTTATGAATAGCTTTGATGATGGGTAGTGGTACATCTTTTTCCGTTAGGATATCTATAACATCTTCTAGAAGCACTCTGTCAAAGGCTTTAGTGAGGTCAACAAAACACATATACGCCAGTTTATTATATTCAATAGATTTTTCCCTTATTTATCTTACCACGAATATTGCGTCAGTGGTGGACCGGTTTTTTCTGAAACCTTGCTGTTCATCGCAATTTTGAATTATGTTCTACAGTTTTGTTTTTACAATGTTTGTGAAGAGTTTTTGCGATGCGCATAAAAGGGATATTCCTCTATAATTTTCCGGGTTTGTTTTGGAGCCTTTCTTAAAAATAGGGATGGTGATACTCAGTCTCCATTCGTTTGGTATTTCAGATTGCTCTAAGATTTTGTTGAATAGTTTATTTAATTCTTTCGCTACCTTTGTGCCTCCATATTTTATGAGTTCGTTTGGGATTTCATCTATTCCGGGAAATTTTCTATTTTTTAGCTTCTTTATGGCTGAAATCACTTCGTTATTGCTCAGGATCACGTTTGATCCATCGTCATGGCCATCGTCCAGCGTAACAGTTCTCGCTTGGTTAGCACTCCCAAGCAAGTTTTCAAAATAGTTTTCCCACTCAATTATAGATATTTTATTTGTTTGTATGTATTCATTTGTAGGCTTTTTTTGTTTTCTAAGAATGTTCCTTACCCTTCGCTGTGCTCCGTAAAGATATCTCTCCATGTCTCTGGTAAACTTTAGCCAGTATTCCTTCTTTATTTTATCTATTTCAGCATTGACCCTGTTTCGTACGGATTTATACTTTCTGTATTCTTCTGATGTGGGGTTGCTTCTATACATCAGATAACTATCCCTCTTTTCCCTTGCTAGGTTTTTTACATTCTCACTATACCATGGTCTCTTATTAGGTTCAGCATTAACATTTACTCTTTTTCTTCCTAGGGCCTCATCTGCAGCATTGTTGATGTTAGTTTTAATCTTTTGCCAAGCATCCTCTTCGCTGTCACTTTCGGTCACCCCATTTTGATTCCTTTTATCGGTTACTCTGTTGACATAAAGTCCTCTTGTGCTATCATTCTCAATTGATTGTAGATTGAGTTTTGATATATATTTAGGTTCCTTGCGTCTTCTCTTTGGTCGCTTCAGTTTCATTTTGCAGAGAACTAGATGATGATCGGAACCTATATTTGCCGAGGATAGTACTCTGACATCATTTATTGTAGAGGGGTGGATATTCCTATTCGTTATTATGTAGTCAATTATGGATTTATCTCCCCTTGTGTTTTCAAATGTGTATTTATGCTGCATGTTATGTGGGAAATATGTATTGCATATTCTCATTTCGTTTCGCGCACATATATCTATCAGCATTTCGCCGTTTTGATTTAAAGCAGATTCGTTGAATCTTTGTTTGGTGCCTGCTAGAATTGTATCTCCAATCGTGGCGTTAAAATCACCTAGCATAATTATTTTCTCTGTTGCTGATATTTGGTTTATTGTATCTTGCAGCTGTGAGTAGAACTCTTCAGATTCTTCTAAAGGTTTTGCAATGTCAGGGGCATATACGCTTATTATAATTGTTGAGATGTTTTCTACTTTTAGCGATATTTCAAGTATTCTATGGTTGAATTTTAGCAATGCGTATAAATATTTGCAAAAAAAATATACTTATTGTATGAATTTTTAATTTGTAATTTTCTAATAATTACTAATTGTAGTTTTCTAATAATTACTAATTACTTTTGCAATAATATTTATTTTGTCTTCACCCATTTTTAACAACCATGAGTAAAACAAGAAAGTATTTGGAATTATTGATAGAAATTTCTAACTTCGATGATGAACATTCCGCTATTAGCTCTGGAGAAAGAGTATTTAAAAGTGAAAGAGACTTCCGAATCCTTCTACGGCGAAATGACAAAAGAGTCATCAGAAGAAGAAAACATTCCAGGTCTTGGTAAAAAAAGAATGCGCAGTTCCTCAAGCACCGACTCCGAGAAAAAGTCATCCACCTCCAAAAGCAATACAACAGAACTACTTGCTATATATGGAACACAATGAATGGGCTTTGAAGCAAGCAAGGGTCCACCGGTAGACTACCCATTCACACAATATTCAATGGTGTCGCAGGACCTACTGGATATTCCAAAAGAAATGTGATGTCGGGTCATGTGCGAACTGCCTTCGAACTAATAATTGATACGCGCATGTTAGAACTTATCAGACTGCACAGAAATAGAAGCGCGTCGTATTCTAAAAAAGAATTAAACCATTTCAATTGAACAATTGAGGACTTCAGTTAAATAAAACAGTTAAATAAATCATTTAATACGAAAAAACGAAGTACTTATGTGCATCCGTCAATTTGACGGGTGCCGTAGAGATAAGTATATAAAAAATGCCCGTAAACCTAGTGTTAATCACAACAACAACACTCACAACAACACATCAACCCTGATGATGGACCCTGCAATGGAATCTAAAATATCGACCAGAAAGATCGTAATAACACGGCATAATACGCCAGAAAACACAAACCTGAAGATTCTGAGTGGCCGTGAAAACCTAAGAACATTATTATGTGAAATATGCTAGGATATAGACGAATATGTTTAAAACTGTGTACACTCTTATTTATATACATATTGATATCACGGGGATATCAAATGGGCTCAGTGAGAAACAATATAATTTATTCAAGAAAAAAAACAAGCTCAAAATGTTCACAAAAAATGTCACAAGAAAAGAACAGAGCAATTAATTAGTACCAAATAATATCAGGCCGCTGAAAAGGTCTCTGAATAAACCTATATATTGGTATTGTGCAATCGCCACGTAAAACCAGGTGTGCCAGCGTCTCGGCGTCACCGCTCCATCGCTCAGCCGAGACTGCGAGCGACATATCGAATTTCTCCCTTGTAACTTCATTGTAATATTCTAGTTCAGAAAAGCATATAGATTAACAATCTGAATGTTGCCAGAAACCCAGGTGGTCCAAAATTTTTTATACCCCCCCCCCCCTCTACGCAGCAAGTAAATCGATTGAGTACAAGCTATTGAGCTATTTTAATGATTATAATAGTGTCATTAGTTGGGTTTTTTAATAATTAAAGGTATTAATAGGTTGTCAAATAAAATTAAAAAATAAATTATTGATCGAAGCGTACCTGGACGTGTAATGTTTTTGGGCAACAGTACGATAAAAACCATTGTGAGTAACGCTATATTTTTACGTGTTTATCAAATAGAACTTGAGTTTGGTCATTTTGGGTGATAAATTAATAGCTGTTTTATTAAAATACATGAGCAATGTCGTTACAAGTGACAAATGTGAAAAGAAAAAGATCGAACGAGTTATCGTGTTTGTTTTGTGATAAAGCAGGTGACTTGGTTAAGGAATCGAAACCACAATCATTTATAAGTATTCAAAAAATTTCTTTGATCAGCAGATCAAAGAAAAGATGACATTAGTAAAAAGTTACAAAATAATCCAGAGTTCGCAGCACTAGAATATTCACGGCGTCGATGTTGTTT
This sequence comes from Agrypnia vestita, assembly GCA_016648135.1. Taxonomy (NCBI): domain Eukaryota; kingdom Metazoa; phylum Arthropoda; class Insecta; order Trichoptera; family Phryganeidae; genus Agrypnia; species Agrypnia vestita. Next base: position 11,927 of record JADDOH010003073.1, read on the forward strand.
GTATGGCGAGTTATGTAAGTGAAGAAAAATAAGACAACCAGAAATAGCATTGCGTAAATAATTTCCAGTTTATTACTTTTATATAATAACAAAAGTTCTATCTAAGTTATTGCCCTAAAAAAATTGCAGTCTAGAGGATACATTCTGATATAAATTAATAATAAAAACCTACATTTTCGTAAAAAAAAAAACGCCGAAATATGCATTTGCAGTGAATGTGCCGCCTTAAATGGTAATCCCGACGTGAGCAACGCTCTTCGGAGCAGCAGTCGGAAAACATCCCGTAATATTAATTAGGTCATGGTAAAGCTGTTATTTTATTTAAAATTTCAAGCAAAAAATAATCTCAAAACCTTAACTTCTATTATTACAAATCGAGAAAAAAAAGTAGCATAATACAGAGAATAAAAATAGGGTCGCTCAGGTGGTTTGGGCATGTTGAGCGAATGAATGAGGAAAGAATGGTAAGAAAGATATATGATGCAAGTGTTGACGGCGCCAGAAAAAGAGGGCCACCACGGAAGACGTGGCATGACCAGATTAACCAGATACTGGAAGATGGTCCTGTTAGAAGTCTGAACAACCGTCGAGCTTGCATGCGAAGATGTATGAATGTAGACGAAGCGAAAGTTGTATGTCAGGACAGAAGAGTATGGCGCTCTATCCTCTCTGCCTACCCCCTCGGGGAAACGGCGTGATGGTAAGTAAGTAAGTAAGTAAGAGAAAAAAAGGCCGGCGCCGCACTACGCGCGTCTTCCGTTGCGTCTGTTCCGTTGCGGAACTCCTTTGCGGAATTCCGCTACGTTTATTTCGATGCAATGAGGGCTTGCCAAACACAATACGCGGATGATCGGTCGATCAAATTGCTTTGCCGAATTGACGCGACGGAAAAAGCGGGCTACTCACACACCTGCCGCAGGGGCAATCTAGGGTGTAAAAGTGGGGAAGTTGTGATGTGTATTGGTGTGCGTAAGGGTTGTCCCCCCTTTTACATCCTAAATTGCCCCTGAGGCAGGTGCGTGAGTAAAGCCATGTATTCACTAGGGGACAAATTGTCCCTCAACAGCACGCGCGGCATAGAGTCTACGTGACGTTGCAACGTCGTGCACTGTTCCGCGACCTCGCGCACAACATAGCGCGGCATTTCTACGTGCCGTGGCAACGTTGCCATGCGCACGGTACCCGAGCGTACTCACTGCAACATTCCGCGGAGCGTCAGTACCACGTGGTATGTTTACAAGTGAATACGCATGCGCTGTATCTGTCAAGATGACAATGCGGGGAAACGAAATCGTTCTCGAACTCATCGAGCTGTATCGATCGAAGATCGCATAGAATGTCCGTCCTTCTTTCTCTTTGCAGTAAATAATTTCGCATTCTCCTCTTTTTTCTCCTCTTACTTTTCGATAAACTCATTAACATAAACAGATACGCGGCTATCATCATAACCTCATAGGGCGATATATTTCCGCGACGTCTGGAAAACAATAATTATTTGCAAAAAGGACCTTGTTTTTAATAATATTCAATTTACTACAGTAAAACCTCGTTTATTTGAAATTGCGACCCAAAAAAACATTTCGAATTGCGCGGAACCCCGTTTTCGCCAAATGAGATACCGCAGCTGTCAACATAAGCTCATCGGGTGACATTTCCGCGACAAGATATGCGAGTCCCGGTGTGTACACGTCAAATGGCCGCGTTATTGTCCCCGAAACATGAGCGTAGATGTTGATGCGACATGCCGAGCGGAATGTTTCGCGATTTGTCCCCTAGTGAATACATGGCTTAACCCGCTAAAGACGCGGCGGATCATTCGCGCAGCGTGGCGTCGGCCTAATAGAAACAATTTTGACGTGAGTAGGTACATCTTTAAAATGGGTTTTCGGTTCATGTTCAAACATTTTGCGCTACAGTCGATACTAGCGAAGCGCTGTGCCTCGGCCGTGCGCTCTTCAATTATTATTCGTCTCGACAGACAGGCAGACAGACAAACATTAGGTTTTATAGGTAGAAATATGACGTTTCGGGAAATTTTCCTTCCCCGGAACTTGAATTTAGTCAGAAACGGGGGAACTTTTGTGTGGAAAAGCAATGGAAGGAAAGAGACGTCGACCACTATAATAATATAATTTCTATGTAACAATGTCCGTCACTAACACTACTCTGCACTTTTTGGATGGATGGCGCTTTTTCCACCGCCGTAACTCGCTGCCGAAATGTATTGAATTCACCACACAAGGTGCATCTTGCGAGAACACTCGAACGTCAACCAACAAAAACTGTCATTAAAGAATTTTAAAAAATTTAAATATCCAACAATTTAAAAAATAGATACAAAAGCTTTGTATAAAAGAATGATGCGTTTTGATTTGTACACTGCTAGGACACAACTACTAATTAATGTTAATCCGAAACTCAACGTGCGTCATTTTTGACGGGTATAGATAGCTATGTAGTTTGTGGGGCATATCATTCTGGTTTAACTGATTTACTTGCTCAGCGACACTCCGGGATTTCCAGTTTGGTTGAAGAAACTACTTTAACAAAATTTTTATCTAAGTATTATTTTATTGTATGAATTCAAAAATGTAGCTAAATGATACAAAACACCCAATTTCATCTGTAGTGAACTTATCCACAAACCATCTTGAGTGATTTTTTACAATGAGGCGATTATTATTTTAAATATTTTTTATTTTCACTTATTAATATTAATGGCAAACAATTAAAACACGCAAGTTTAGAGTTTAAAAAATAATTTATTATTCATAAATTATTATTTGTGGTGGACTCTGTTGTCAGGTACTCAAAGTTGATTAAATGTACGTAACACTAAAAATGTACTTTCGATAGATGGCGCTGACGCGAATTTATGATATTACATGCATTTTTCAATCCAAATCGCTATTCCACTCGCTATTTTTCAATCCAAATCGCTAATAAAATTGTTGAACCAACTAATTAAATTTCCCACACAGGTGTATCAGTATTTAAAAGGATTTTTTACATCAGTTAAACACTACAGGAGAATTGATAAATTTATTTAAGAAGAACTTTACAGAGCAAAAATCAGAAACACTGTGTTGCATCTTAGACCCCTTCGTACTATTTATACTCTATTTCCTTTGTTCCCAAATTAATATAAACACTATATACATTTTTATGATGTTAATATAAACAATTTACTAGGTTCATTGGCCTAAAGGGCTGGACAGGCTAAACCTTAAAGATTCATCTCTTTGTCTTCATATGAAATCCTCCAACCTAGGGACTAATGTAAACAATGAGTTCGTTGACTTGAATGGTTAGCCTAAACAAAATATCTATTTGTATTGATATTCTAGTTCAAATAAATTCTCAATATCAAAATGTTAGCAGGGATATAATAAACTAAGCACTTTCCAAACCTGTTTTGCTTTTCGATTGCGCCTTACCTGGGTGTGTTTTTAACTGAGTTCCTGATAAACCTACAAAAATTCTACATTCGTTTAATTATCGTAAGCTATCCAATTTACCTACTCTGTTTTGTGAAAAATAAAGCTAAAAAATATTAAAAATATTATAAATGTTAAAAATAAAGCCCTCCACAATTTGTGAATAACTTAACGTTTGTTTACGTTAGAGCTTTGAATATGAATTGAATTCATTGATTTCAATCACGTCAAATTTAAAATGACAAAATTCTGAAAATAGCGATATTGGGATGTCCGATCTTTATCCCGACACTTAATAGACGAAAATTAAAATAAAAAATAAACGAGACGCAGATATTCGTCATTTCTGTGTTCGTCGTGCTTAAATAAGAACATTTGTAAATGGGGGATCCAATTCTTGGTTACCGGTAGTCTCAAACAGGGTGCTTCTTATTATTCTTTGTTCCATGTTGTCTTCTTCGATTTTGTCTTCAGGAAAGAATTTGTCTGCTAGTCCTTCGGTGGTTTTTTCGACTATATCCACGTGGAACTCTCCGTGGCTGCAGGAACGACTGTACGTGACTTATTAAGAACTCTGTGTATTGCCACGTGGTTTACTTAACTTATTTTGCTGGCTACGATATGTCTTCCAAGAGTCAGGTTTGGCTTAGCTGATGGATTTTTTGTACAGCTCTTTCATTTCTAAATATGTCTGCAGAAATTGAGGTCTTCTTGACTGTCTGAAATTCTGAAGCTTGTGTTTAACTCTCCTGAGTGCTATCTTCATTCTTTGACCATGACCATGACTGTGACCATGACCGTGACCATCACCATGATCATGACCATGACCACAACCATGACCATGACCGTGATTATGACCACGACCATGACCATGACTGAACACGTGGTTAGACCGCCTATTCTACTACTACAAGTGCATCAGCTTTATAGCTTTGACACGTTTACTAACTACCTTTGTTTCGTGATCGCTGACCGCCGTTCGAAATACTAGAGTTTCATTGGTCGAAATTGGCGTTCGAGTTGTTCTGCTCCAATCGCTGGACAGGATTTTAACATACGATTCCGAACCACTTGACAATTAGAAACATGGAGTTCCTTTGCCTTAGCTTCTGTTGGAAGATGGACTCCGTTCGTGCGGTACCTAAAATACGACATTCAATTATCCGAAGTTATGTGGAGTATCCGAGGTTCAACATTTGAAGCCTTTCGGAAATAGACATGTCGATCTGTTTCCGAATTCGACAAAGCCGTGAGAATCAAGATTGGTCAAAAAGAGAAGTTTGCCGGTGACCACAGCAAGTGCAGCGTACACTCGATCTGCTGTAAGCGGAGCTCTGCAAATTCTAGAACCGGTAAGTAGCTAGTGGTTGTAGCAGAGATATTTCGAGTGTCTAGACCATGCGCTTTATCGGCGGAGATTGAAGAGGAAAGTCTTTCTTTCTTTACTCCGACCCACGTTCGATGGTGGCAATTCCGTCCATCATCGTACAAATCATATTACCTTATCATATTACAGTTGTAATGTTTATTGCAGTATTCTTTTTATAAATTAATTTATCGTATTCCTGTTTATATTGTGTTGACGAACGTGCCAGGTAGAAATTGAAGATTTATTTATTGGTCATAAAAAATAAAATCTATTTATTCCTATCAGGTCATCTCACAGTTGGCCCCGGAATGTCCACACCGGGACTGACGACCTCGCAGCATCCCGACCTGCATTTCAAGATGATAATAAATGACCTTTCACACCGTGGCAGGATATCCAGCAGTAGCGTCACCAAACAACTGGAAGGAAAATGGAAAAAATTCGCCTGCATGTATTTTTTTTATTTCTTAAGTTAGTAAATATTACAATTTGTATATTAACTAGTATTTAACACTTTACATTCTTAAATCTATTACTAATATACTATCCATAACAACCTACATGTTTACATTTACATCTAATGTAATCTATAATAATAATAATAATATTGGATTATTTATATAGCGCCATTTTTGTGAAAATTTCACCTCAAGGGCGCTTTACACAAAAAAAACTCTTACATACTAAAATCATAGAATCACAAAATGAAAAATAAAATGAAAATGAAAAGAGAATGAAAAACAGTTCGAAACATAAAATAGTTAAAAAAACAACGTTAAAAACAACAATATTAAAAAGGTTCTGGGAAAGATTTTGTAAACAAGTGCGTTTTAAGTCTTTTCTTAAATAAAGTCTCTGAATCCGTGTTCTTATCAGGGAGGGCAAAGAGTTCCACGCTTTGGGGCCCGCCACCGCAAGTGCCCGTTCGCTGAACCTAGTTTTCTGGAACTGACTTGCCGGTTCCACAATCCTTCCCACCGCTGAAGTAGACGCTGACCTAAGAGTTTGACGTCTCCCATTTATGTTGTCTGGAATACAGAGCTCCTGAAGATACAGAGGCGCCATGTTATGAGTTCCCTTGAACATCAACCAACACAGTTTGAACTCTACTCTTTCAGGAAAACGAAGCCAGTGCAATTCTCGCAGAAGGGATGTTATGTGCGAGAATTTTGACGTTCCATATATGATCCGTGCTGCAGCGAATTCTGAATTGTAGAACATAATAATACATATTATGTTCTACAATTCTATATTATTTTTACAATAATTATAAAATTTGTTTATAAATTCATTCGTCTTATTTATAATTTTCATGCTTTCTGGCAACTCATCGTATATTTTTACACCTCAGTACATTAGTCAATTCTGCGTATATACTTTTTTCTTATATGGTAATCTTATTCTATTCCCATTTCGGGTATTTATATGTATGTACCTACATCACTATTTGCAATAATTTTGTTAAAAAAATATTTTGGCATTTTGTTATTTTAAAATTTTATGTATTAATATGAGAACGTTATAAATAAGTATTTTTTAATGTCCATCCAATGGAGTGCTTTTCTCATTTCTTCAATTCTGGTGTATTAACTTTTTTTTAATATGATTCTCATTGCCCTGTTTTGCACCACTTGTAGTTTCTTGATGTTTCCTTCATTGGCCAGATACAAGACTGTAGCACAATAGTCGATGTGAGGAGTTATTATAGTTTTGTATATTAACTCTGCATTGTATTGTAGGTTCTTTTTTAATTTACAATAATTTAACCCATAAAAACAAAGCTTTCATTATAAATTCTTTATACGCAAGAAAAAAAGACCTGTATGCAAAAATTTTCTTTTGAGATCATTCAGACTTCTTCTCTGTATAGGATGGATGCTTCTTTGTTTTTAGCTCACTCGTGCTCTATCGATTGCGATATTTACACGTGAAATTGGCCAACGCGACGCGGAGCAGCGTACAAAAATATAATAAACTGCAAAATACCTCTAAAACAACCGCCATTCTGTGGACACGCAATTCGGAGCAATAATTTCCTGTAGACCTGACGCGCATATCGCGCGTTATGTGTAGGAAGTTGTCGCACATCGCTACGAATTTTTTAACCGAATTATTAAAAATAACAGAAAATTTCGATTTTCGTGGACATCATAAACACTGTAGGGGGTAAAAAAAATAGAAAAATGGGCAAAATATGGCGCCCATGTACTGAATGTATTTCCCAAAGACGTCGGCGGGCTGCGTGCGTTTGGGGAACTTGATATTTTTGGAACCGAGCCAACGAGTTTTTTTCGCGAAAAACTTTCAAAATCGCAAAAATTTCAGTTCGATTGGATGATAGGAAGTGTGTTCATTTTCACATCTAAGACATTTCCGCGTTTAACTATTCACACACGTAGGCGGCGAAACTAATATAAAGAATTTAAAAATACACGAGAAACTTGAGGTCTGTAAAAATTATATTTACATTTACCTACATACAAGTGTAAACATTTAGATAATAAAAAATATTGAAATGGAAGAGTTTATGCGTTGGAAACAGAAAGTTTTATCGGCAATCTGGGATCCTCAGTGAAAGTCTAAATTATGGTTCTGTTTTTTTATTTATTCCGTACAAAATGTAACAATTCGCGACAATGTCCCTTTCATGCGCTCGGACTGACATTCTTCCAGGCACGCATTACACAAACAATTTATTTAAAACACACAGTACATAAGCTGTAGTAACACAAAGACAAGTACAGGCACTAAAGTCTCCGGCGCAGTTACTACGCAGAATTACGGAGGGGTCTTCGGGACCCCACTAAACTTCCGCGGATTCGGCGACAGCCCTTGCGAGACTAAGTCGACAGCATAGACGATGAAATCTCAGGCGGAGAAATGCCTCGCAGATGGCTCTGCGGAAGCTGGCGTTTTGGAGCTCCAGCATGCAGCGTGACTCAGCTTCACGCCAGCTCAGCCCAGCTTGAGCTTCACGCAAGTTCGGCTTGGTCCCGACCCGGTCCAGCAGGAGAAGACTCGACTGCGGCGGTGCTCGCTGTTGTTGTAGCCGGGCCTCGTGATCGAGGATCCGACAACCTCCAAAGCGCCTTAAACAGATTCTATGATTATTGTATCATAAATAAACTATTTCTAGGGTACACCAAATGCAAAAAATCGTCATAAATATGTTCACCAGCACCATATCGGTGGTAACGAGTTCCATTCGGTTGACACAATAAAAGACCTAGGTGTTATCTTTGACACCCAACTTCGCTTCAATATTCACATAGAAAACATACTTAGTAAAGCGCAAAACATGACAGGATTTATGCTCCGTTTCACCAGAAATTTCAAAAATCCTAAAACTTACCTGCTATGCTATGCACCTGTACGAAACTCTTATCCGACCGCACCTCGGGAATAATCCAAGATGATGGTCCCGGTGTGCATATAATAAAAATAATTATTTCACTGTATAATTGAATGTCCTGATTACGATATTAAAAATAATTCGCACTTAAATACATAATAAGATTAAATAAAATATTGCATTTTAAAATTTCGATAATTATACCATAAATTTTGAATGACAATTATTACTTTCTTAACCATAGAAAAATAAATACAGAAGAAAAAACGAAAGCCATAAACAGTAATAAATATTATGCAATATAAATTCTATTTTTCACGACAGCACCAATTATTTGCGCAAACAGTCAAATATAGAAAAAATAAATAAAAATCAATAAATTATTTGATTTCGTTTCAAAAATATTTATTAATAAAAACAAAGGATGACGTATCCGGTAGGGAAAAGGCCAAATTTGTGATAAAAACGGAAACTAACCAAGCCTAATAACCTAACCTAACCAAACCTAATAACCTAACCAAACCTAACCTAACCAAACCTAATAACCTAACCTAACCAAACTTAATAAATTTAATTTTTTTTAAACTTAAATTTTTTCAATATTTCTGAATTATTTTTTGTAAAATGTTGGAATATCATCGCAGTAACTTATATCGATTACGAAAAATTCATTCGTTTCAATACAAGTTAAATAAAATTAAAAACACCTTGAAAAATTTCCAGTTGTAATGTTTTCCAACTGGAAATTCGGAGGTTTTTATTATTTTATTTAACTTGTATTAAAGGAAATGAATTTTTCATATTCGATATAAGTTCTGTAAAGACAGTCCAACGTTTTACAAAAAATAAGTCGGAAATATTGAGAAAAAAAAATGCAAACTTTGATGTCGGATACTAACGGATAGGTCGTACAGTAGCCGGCAAACATCTTGAAATTCTACGGCGCAGTGGGGGGAAGTTTGCGCATCTACCTTTCCACCAGCGAGACCCAAATTTCGTCTTCTGCGCATTCCCCCACTACGCCGAAGAATTTCAAGAAGTTTGCCGGCAACTGTAATAGCTTGAACATTTTCGACCCATAATCAAGGCAGGAATATATTCCTGCGAGATTATTAATGTTTTCCAAGTAACCCCGTATAGGAGCACTGGCCGTAGCAATGTTTTAACAGCAGTCATTTTGTGCTTCTTGTTAACAAACGAAATTTGAGATGTTCGTGGATCCAAACTAGCACTTTCTGACAGTGTTACTACTGAGTTACTACTGAGTACTACACTCGTTACTACTGAGCCTATTGACAAGTATTGGAATGATTGCACAGTTCCTATGGTGTGGGTATCGGCGTCAATGAATATTCTTGGAGCATTTATAAGGTAAAGTGCTTTAGATGCAATTATGTACTTTTTATCATACCTAAATATACAATTTTATATTAAATTAGCTGTTTGTACCCGGCGTTGTTCGGCTTAAGGATTTAGTTAAAAATGATTGTGTTCACACAGAGGTTCCATTGTTTCGCAAAGACTCTAATAAAAACAATGTTTCCATTTAATCTAGGTTGGGATGGATGTCCGAGAAGGAATTGCGGCCTACGTATTCCGCCGGGACCTAAACAATAAGAATGTAAAATTTGGATCAGATCAGCAAACGGTGTAGATTTTTACAGAAAATATACCGGTGAGGGGGTGGAGTAAAAGGGAGGGGGGGAAGTTGTCTTTGTCACCCGCTGGGTCCTAGGGAATAAGTTTGCTAAATTTAGGTCAGATCGGTCAAACGGTATAGATTTGTACAGATAATATATCAGGTGAGGAGTTGGGGGGAAGAGAGAGGAGGTAGATGTCGCTTATGTTACCCGCCGGGTCCTAAATCATAAGTATGCAAAATTTGGATCGGATCAGTCAAATGGTGTAGATTTGTACATGAAATATTTAAGGGGGAGGGGAAGGGGTAAAATAGGAGGGGGGAAAAGTCAACTTCGTTACGGGTAGATATAAACGGTTTAAACAGAAACATGTTTTCTCAAAATTACCAATTTATAGGACAATTTTAAAATATATAAGAAACTGCAGTACAGGATGACACCACTGCACCGTAATGCAACTAAGATAACCAGAATCGAGCTAAAGACTTTGCAGATCTTATAATAAATGTTGTTCACAATTGCGGGTTGTCCATTGTTTGCTGAATTTTTGTTCGCCTCGCTCGGGCGGTTTCGCTAGTCGATCGTCAAATTTCAATCAATCGAGTCGCACGTAGAAGGGTAGGTGGTGGAAGTAGTATATAGTGAAGTAGATAAGGGTATAAAACAATTTTAAATAGTTCACTGTTTTACGAATTATTTCGACAACCGTTAAATTTGAAGTAGTGTACACAGCTTGATATACAAAAGTTTACTCTTGTCATGGCGTTCTTACTGTTCTCTTCCTGGACTCTCTGTTTGTGCTGCGCTCTGCTGGGGCTCACCGTGTACCGCTGGTTCCAGTACAGACTCAACTATTGGAACAGAAAGGGCGTCCCTGGACCGGCGCCCTCGATCCCCTTCGGAAATGTAAAAGATATGGTTTTTGGAAAGCGACACTTCGGCAAGATCTTTGCAAAAATCTACGAAGAAACAAAAAATCACCGATTTGTCGGCGCCTACATGCTGCACCGCGAAGCTCTGGTTGTCAACGATTTGGAACTCGTCAAGTCTGTCTTGGTGAGGGATTTCAATCATTTCACAGACCACGGAGTGGTGTTTAACTTCGAACTAGAGCCCATCACGGCCGTCTTGTTCGCTATGTCGGGAAAAGACTGGAAGATACTCCGCAAAAAGCTATCGCCCGCCTTCACGTCCAATAAAATAAGATGCATGTTCGATAACATAGCTTCCTGCGGTGTGGAAATGCAGAAGTACTTGGAGCCAGAGGCGGTCGCGGGAGGCACGATCGATATGAAGGACGTGGTATCGAAATTCACCTCGGACGTCATTCTCTCAGTCGCCTTCGGAATCGACAGCAACAGCTTCACCAGCTCCGACGCCGTCTTCCAGAAGATGGGAAGAAGAGTCTTTGAAATGGACCTGAAACAGAGCTTGTCGCATTTCTTGAGCTTCTTTTGTCCGAAACTCCTCAGGGTCCTCCGGTTGAGGATGCTGGATAAAGACGTTGGCGACTTCTTTTACAACCTCGCTGAGAGAACGGTGAGGTTCAGGGAGGAGAACCACGTGGACCGATGTGACCTCATGCACTATCTTTTACGATTGAAAAATAATGAATCCATCGAAGACGTGAACGATGGTAAATATTACAACTACATACATAATTCATCCGTATTACATGCTTTTATTTAACTCTCTTTATCCGTTTTCTGTTGTTTGTTGTGGTGGAATCTTGAAATTGATTTTTCATCAGCTTCCCGACCAGCTAGAACTCTGAAACTTTCAACATTTACGTAAAATGGATGACTATACATTGTACAATTTTCGATGATGATTTGGTCGTTGTTTCGATTGAAATTAATAATTACCTCAATTACAAGCAAGAGACAGCTGAAGAATGTGCCGTTTGAATTTTTTTTTTTGAACTTTAAAACAACGTCTTAAGATTTGGATTCCGCATGGGTTACGTTAAAAAAATCCATTACGAATGTATGCAAAGAAAGCGTATAAAAGCGTGACTTCAAAAACTTTTTTTTTACTTGTTTTTCCTTTAATAGTATTTATGGACTTTCTTTGTTTCACTTCTTGACAAGACTTGACAATTACAATTACAATTACATATTTATATTGGGGCAGTGTCCCGCATTACGGACGGATCAAATGAGTAGGTAAAGGGAGTCTTAAAACGCTGTGATCAGCGTGGCTCAAGACCGGGAGGAAAGAAGAAGTATCATGCACCAATTGCTAGACCATATCGTGGGACCACATAACTCGGCATTGAACGCGCGATGAAGAAGCAATTCTGTAACTTTATTTTAAAAAAAATTAACTTTAATTTCAATTCATTCACAAATTGTGAATAACTTAAAGATTGTTTGAATTATAGAGCTTTCTGATTGGCTTACTTCATTAATTTCAAAACTTTTAAACTTAAAAATTGACGACATCACAATCTAACGTACCTACTGCCAAGTTCGTATGAGTAAGAAATAAGAAGACAGGATGTTCCTTCTTTGCTTTGGAAAACCGGCTGGTTTTTGTAACACATCTAATTAAAGTTGCATATTAATATGAGAAGTCCAAATATTACCAGCGCGGAACGGCTCCCATTGCGCCCCACCCTTTGAGCCCCAAGCTAACGTTATTTAACACAAGTATTACGGCCGTCATGTCAGTCAAAAGTATATCGAAATAAACCTGCAATGTTCATTTCCGAATAAAGAATGGTGTAAAGTGTAATTACCTCGATGTTGCAGAACAAATATTAGAATTTGCAAGCTTTTTCTCCTACCTTCGGTAAAATCCAAACTAATCCAAACTAACGCTCTCTCACAATGAGAGCGACCAATCCGTAAGGTACAGCGCAGGGAACTGAAGGTTTTGTGTGAAGGTCACGCGTCTCTGTTGAGGGTAGCGAACCCCACGCCCCTTTCCCATCCCGCACCGCTACCCCATTCCGCCCCGGGTTCCCCTAAGAATTCCTAATCATACCTCCGCATAATCGATAAAAATCCGTAATCAAATACACATTTTTTTTATATACATGTTTGACTGTAAAAGTAAAGTAATACTTGTGTTTGGGGACAGGAGAATGATAAATAAGAGCATGAATGAATAAGTATGTATATCAATAATGGAACAGTGTAGAGAAATACAAACATCATAAGATAAATATTAGTGACTCAAGTGACTATACTAATTATTTCGGTCGTTATTTATTTATAATTCTAACTATTATTTATTTTAATTATGTATATTCTATTTGTTTTATGTGTTTCTTAAATTTTGTATAGTGCTTCAGTTCTAATATTCATTGGTAAGTGATTGAAATATTTGACACCTACATAAGTGTAATGGTATTGTATTTATAAATATTTACGTCTTGATTTACGTTTCTAATTGTCTTTTCCCATTATTCATCAGTTATCACAATAGCAGTATCGTCGGCATAAGAATAAATTTTTCCAGAGATTTTTACCTGAAAACTCGCATTCAAGTAAATTATGAATAGCATTGGTCCTAATACAGTTCCTTGTGGTATACCGTATGTAGGAGTTTCCGGATCACTAAGCACATTATTTATATTAACATACTGACTTCTATTAGATATATATATGACCTCATCCATGAGTGTACACTTCCACTTATACCGATTTGTGCGAGTATATCCAGAAGTATGTGACGTCTCACAGAAACGAAATTATATTTTTTATGGGAAAGTAGGTAAGGAAGTCTTTTTTTTTCGGTGACGCTAGTGATAATTACAACGCACGTGTGAAACAGGTTTTAAAACTTTAATATATATATATATATAAATTTTCCAAAAATTTGACAGATGTGGTAGGTATCGTGATCAAAGTGACCACTTAAGCCAGCCGTACGATAGATCGTTAACCCTATGAACACCACAAAAAAATACTTCCGTACCCACTTTCCCGTAAAAAAAATATAATTTCGTCTCTATGAGACTTCTATAGTATGTTCTATTATCAATACTTATGGAGATACATAGGTGGCATCAAAGCTTTTTAAGCTTATCCTTTTTAAAGCGTTAGATTAATTATCATTAAAGTAATTTATATCAAATATCAAAAATTTATTCATTTCAATTTCTCAATTTCAATTTATTTATTTTTTAATATAACATTTACATTACAAAAATATGTTTAATTCGTAAATATTATTAACAAGTGAGATAATATACAAACAACGAATTATCAAACGTATATAAATTCATTCATATCAAAGGTGTAGGAGAATCTTGTTTCGGAAAACTCCTTCAGACACATGGAATATATCGATACCCAAAGCGATTTTGTTCAGCTTAGCTGTAGCTCTTCAAATAGGCATAACCATCGGCAGGTTGGTCCTGTATATTGGAATGTGAAACAATCTATGCTGAAGATATCTAAGGTAATTATCAGGAACATACAAACCAATGCTCTGCTATTTAAATATATAAAAAAAATTAAGTATATAAAAAATAATTTCAGAATTATCGATCATACCGCGCAACAATCGATCAAAATGTGTAATCAAATACAAATTCCTTCTAGTCTCTAGACTATTGTAGCCAAGCATACCCTGGAGAAACTCGGTTGGGTAAAGCCAAGGATAATGCCCGTACTCTTTCATATAGAGATATCTCAGAAACTTCTTTTGGACTTTCTCCACCATAAGAGAGCACTTGCTCTCATGTGGCCCCCAGATCATCGAGCCACTCTTGAGTCTACTTCGCACCAAGGAATTGTAAAGATTTCTCAGTACGCGGGTATACTCGAAAACCCTGGCAGTACGCAGAACAAATCCTAACATTCTCAAAGCATTACCACTGATCGTTTCTATGTGATCGTGAAATGTTAGGTTGCTTACAAATCTATTACCTAGATTCATCATATAATACAAGTCAAATAAAATTTTTCAATCCTTGCAGAAATTAGAAAACTATTTTTTCTAAGGTGCTCTGAGCCGCGCTGACAGGGGCCAGCGAGAGAGACAAGATGGCGTACGGAAACGGGAAAAGTAAAATACACAATTTAAAGCTCGTGATTGGTCACTCCGTTTCCATCAACATTTTATTTGACCATAGACAATTTCGGTTCTTATTTTCATAAGTGTATTCTTACTAAGGCAATTCCAAAATGTACATAGCAGCGTCCATAAAATGATATCGAGAACTTGCTGCATCTGACCATGCGTAATCCAAGGTTGAGATCATGACTGCAGAATATCTTTTTCAAGCGGATAAAGCCATGTATTCACTAGGGGACAAATCGCGAAACATTCCGCTCGGCATGTCGCATCAACATCTACGCTCATGTTTCGGGGACAATGACGCGGCCATTTGACGTGTACACACCGGGACTCGCATATCTTGTCGCGGAAATGTCACCCGATGAGCTTATGTTGACAGCTGCGGTATCTCATTTGGCGAAAACGGGGTTCCGCGCAATTCGAAATGTTTTTTTGGGTCGCAATTTCAAATTAACGAGGTTTTAAAAACAAGGTCCTTTTTGCAAATAATTATTGTTTTCCAGACGTCGCGGAAATATATCGCCTTATGAGGTTATGATGATAGCCGCGTATCTGTTTATGTTAATGAGTTTATCGAAAAGTAAGAGGAGAAAAAAGAGGAGAATGCGAAATTATTTACTGCAAAGAGAAAGAAGGACGGACATCCTATGCGATCTTCGATCGAAATAGCTCGATGAGTTCGAGAACGATTTCGTTTCCCCGCATTATCATTTTGACAGATACAGCGCATGCGTATTCACTTGTAAACATATCACGTGGTACTGACGCTCCGAGGAATGTTGCAGTGAGTACGCTCGGGTACCGTGCGCATGGCAACGTTGCCACGGCACGTAGAAATGCCGCGCTATGTTGTGCGCGAGTTCGCGGGACAGTGCACGACGTTGCAACGTCACGTAGACTCTATGCCGCGCGTGCTGTTGAGGGACAATTTGTCCCCTAGTGAATACATGGCTTAAAGGTTGCACGAGCTTGCTCAATGCGGCATTCGATTTCAACAGAAGGATCCCATTTTTCATTGCTTTATAGGTAAATTATTAAACTCTTTTTACTCAACAAGAGAAGTTTTTTTTTCAGAAACGCAGTCTTCAGCCAAGCTGAAGGCTGATGGGACGTCATTGAGTATGATGGAACTGGCCGCCCAGGTTTTTGGGTTTTTCGTCGCTGGCTTCGAAACAACCTCCACGCTGACCAGCTGCTCCCTGTACGAGCTGGCCAGGAACCCTCGCGTCCAGCAGGAGCTGCAGCGGGAGATCGACCGGGTGCTGGAGAGGCACCAGGGCAGAGTGACCTACGACTCCTTGGGAGAGATGGTGTACTTGACGCAAGTGATAGAAGGTAACCATTTATGCCATTTATTTATAATAAAAATCATATATATTAAAAAAATAGTGCACATTCCGCGATATATGTTTGATTGTTTGTAACCAAAAGTTACATTTCGATTTTTTTCGGTTTTTTTCTCCGTTTTCGCGCGCTTTTTTGAGGTTTTCTCTGCGAGTATACACGATAAAAATATTTTGTAAAAAGAATATGAAAGATTATTAATTTCCGCATCCAAATTTTGAGCTTTCATTTTTCTTCTTCTTCTTTTTCTTTATCTACGCCCGTTTGAGTGAAAATGGGTTTTTCTAGCATTTTTTCGTCAGTTTTCAAAATTTTTAAATTCGAATCGGTGAAAATATAGATAATTATGTTAAGCATATAATCTAATTATTAATTTATTTTTTAAAAATTTATTTCGTTTTTACGTACTTTTTGCAAACTTTGCGTTTCCTTTCATCACGTTTTTTTCTAAAAGTACAAAGAATATTTTGATTCTAAAAACAGATTATGAAAGACTCTGACGCTGGCGTGAAAATAAAATTAGAACCATATTTTAGTACTTCTTCTTCTTCTTTTTTTTGAACTTTGAAATTTAGAAAATCGATAAGTGTTTGAGATAATTGGTTGGAAATGATACTGTTGATGCGTATTAGTATGTTGTAAACGATACAATAATAATATTTAACATTTTTTAATTTTTGAATTTTTTACGATTTTTTTAGTGATTTCTTTGTTTAGCGCATAACTCGACGAATTCTGGATGAAAATACGATATTTTGAATTTTAATGATGAGTTAGACTATACTGTACCTGTACTAAAAAAATCATAACGATCGACATCGTTTTACTTAGTTTTTTTTGCAATTATCCTTCGCTAAAAATACAATTTTTAAAATAAATATAAAATAATGTGGAACAATATACCCCGACGCCGCAACTCTCATATTATTTTGCATGGAAACTTGTTCTTATTTCAAATGAATGATAAAATCGGTGAAATAGCTTTGACATGTCAGAACAAAATATGACATTTCAAATAAAATACTTTTCATTGATTTTCAAAATGGTTTATCTGATCATTACGCTTATTTACAAAGAAAAAAATATTACAATAAGAATGCGTCATATGTTTTTCATTATTTTTAAGAGAAATTAAAAAAGTTATAGAGAAAATGAACGGCCACCAAAGCCATTTAATAAATGCTGTTCTTTGTTAGAATATGCAATGCAATATTTGCGAAAATCCTCAGCTGTTTTGAAAATTCGTATGATTTTACTTTAATTATGTTTTTGAAGACAAATATCTGAATTAATACAAGGTTAAATCATTAAAAAATTACATATAATTAAAGGTTCACATGTTGGTTTGTGTTTTTTATAAAAACACTTAATCCATTAGATGAATTTTATAAAAAGCGAACCAAATTAACATCTTCTGTCACGAAAAATTGACGAAAATCCTATCGAAATTTACATTAATCGACAATTAAATGATGGAATGTCAGTTTCATACAAAAAATGCGCGTTGTTGAAATTAAAAATGTAACGTCTCGGTATATTTTTGATGATTAATACATCTGTTGTAAAAAATATAAAGTTTAAAATATGATTTATCGATTTTGACAAGAAAAAAATATTTTTTAATTCAGTATAGTTGTAAAAGATTAAATCTAAGAAATATAGTGTTCAAAAATATTTATTTCAATCAGCTGTTTTCGATTCAAATATTTTTAAACATGTTAGGCGTAATGATTGCGAGACATTTTCGTGTGTGCATATTAAATTAGGTACCTACATATGTTTTAAATAAAAATATATTGAAATCATTTAAGTGAGGTTTCTCAGCGGGTTTTTATGCCACAATTTTAAAAAAAATTACAAAAGACATTTGCCGCGTGATTTTTTCTAAACGTTTATTTTATTCTTCTTCTTTTTCTTTCGTTTCCATGCTAGATCTCCTGGAATTTCATTTTTACTCATATCTCGGTGTTGTGCGATCAGATTCAAAATTAAAGTATGACGTTTTGTGACGAATCCGGCCATCTTTTTTTTTTACGTACAAAGTTTTTGCATAGCTTTCTTTCTCGCGAAAATGCAAAAATAAAACACCGTTTTAGGCGTAGTTTTAAAAATTAGAGACGCCATCATTTGCCACACTTTTTCACCCCCTCCACTTTCCTAGGTACCTAACCAAGGTCGAAATATATAATGATGCAATATAGTATATAATTTTTTAGGATTACAACGTACAAGTTACAGAATCATGTATCAATAACATGCACCATCTAGAATAATTTCAGAATTTCAAGTTTTTTATTACTTTTTTTATTTAGATGTGTCGTAACGATTAAGGAAGAGCGTTTGAGAGAAAAATATTATACAGGGTGTTTTTTATGATGAAGTTGAGATTTTTTACGAAATTGTGGTTATGTTAAGTTTAATTAGGTTAGGTTAGGTAAGGTTAGGTTAGGTTAGGTTAGGACAGTTCAGGTTAGGTTAGGTTAGGTTAGGTTAGGTTAGGTTAGGTTGTGGTTTTTAGGTTTTTCATGGATACCTTTGCGAAGCGATGCTCGATTTCGAAAATTTAAAAAGTTCCAGAGGAGCCCAGCCCGTCCGCGACTTTTCACGACAGACGCTGCGCGGCAAAGCCGGGAGCCGTCTGACTCACTCACCTTTGCGCGGCCTTTGCGCGGTTTCCTCTTACACCCTTCGGTTTTGAGGTTGAGGTTCTCTCTCTCCCCACTCGATCTTTTACAATTCTGTCATTTATCATTCAATTTCAATTTGGAAAAATACCACAGATAGCTCTCTTCTTCTTCTATCGAATCTTTTATAACAATCTCCCAAAGGCGCAGTCCGATCTTTGCGATCGGGGCGTTACCGGAAAGTGTTTACCGTCAATCTTTTTCTTCGTTACTCAACCAACAGTGAGTCCGTCTTCTTCTTCTTCGTTACTTAATCAACAGTGAGTCTGCCGCCAGGCTAAATTGCACGCGTAGTCGTGCAACGGGCACCTAGTATTGTTATTAAAAATAAAGCACAATTCACTTTGTTTTCACACTTTATTAGATATGAATTGGAGAGCAATGTTCCCTTCTTCAGGATTGGTTGTGTACTAAAATGTAAATATAGATAAGTGTGTTACGGAAAAGTGGAGGGTGAGAATAGGGAGGGGCCGGAGTACGGAGGTGTTGGACACACAACCACCTCCGACCGCGATGAAGTTCTTTACAAATGTTCATCTGTTTTTACATTCTTTACATCTTCCATGAAGTTCTTTACAAATGTTCATCTGTTTTTACATTCTTTACATCTTCCATTGGCAAATATGTACCTACATGCCTTCGTTTCCTTCTAAGACAAACGCGCCGGAGAATGTTAAATCTCAGTCACGGCGGAGGAGCTTCACGTAAATAGAGACGACCGCCGCACTCTCTCTAGTGTCAGTGGCGTACGGAGGATGACCGCTTTAGCAGTAAAATAATGTCCAACTGGGTGGCGAAATTGCGGAGCCGATATTTTATTTATTTTATTTTATTTTTATTTTTGACAAACAGACCGTCAACAGGTCATTAATGACCCTAATAGATGGTCCTAGAGTAACATTAAATTTCAAGTATGAATATTTTGTGAAAATTTGAACATGATGTAATATAATACATTTTTACGGTCAATTAAATAATTAATGATATGGGACCTTTCGCTAAAACGGCCTTGGGTATGCGGTGGGTGCCTCTTCACATTTCCATCTATTCCATGTTCCTATGTAAGCCTTCTCCCACTTTTACATTCGCACAAATCATTAGATTTTTCTTTCGTGTTCAAATTGACAATAGTAAGTGGATGGATGACACGTCTTTTTCTACAGCTTCTTATTTAAACCATGGGCATGGAGACCTGAATACTAAATCACGAACCAATTTTTAAAAAAATTTAAGGAATTTTTAGAAAATTTTCAGGAAATTTTTTAGTAAATTTTTAGAAATTTTATATGAAATTTTTTGAAAACTTTTTGATATTTACGAGGAATTTTTTAGGAAATTTTCGGTAAATTTTTATAAAATATTAAGGAAATTTTTAGAAAGATTTTTAGGAAAATTTTAGCAAATTTTTAGAAAATATTTTAGGAAATTTATAGCATTTTTTCAGAAAATTTTAGGTAATTAAGAAAATTTTTAGGAAATTTTAAGGAAATTTATAGGAAATTTTTTATTAAAATATTCAGTTTTTTTTAGGAAATTCTAAAAAATAAAATTCTGGAAACACATAAAAAATTAATAATAAAACTAACTGTAACCCGTCAAAAATGACGGTAATTTTTACATATCAGTTCGGTTAAAAAAAAAATTCGACATTTTTTTTCGATTAAAGAAAATTCGAAAAAAAATTCGAAATTAAAAAAACTATAAAAAAGTTCCGCACATTACACGAAGTTGCGCGCACGGACGGACGAACGGACAGACAGACAACGAAATTATTATAATTGGGATGTGAACGTAAATACCTAAGTAATTAATTAAGTTTTCAAAAACTCAAAAAAATGTCGCACATGTGAGCCAGTTTTAGCCATGTCCATGGCCAAAATTAGAACATAAGTGTAAGAGTGCTGTTTCAGTTGTGGCCATGTGCCATTTTTCTATTTAGAAATAAAATAAATTATGAAATAACCTTAAAACAATGTTCCTAGGACTTTCATTCAATAGGCTAAATTGATTCACGAACACAAACATAAGTGCTTAAAAAGTTATTTTCACATTACTCATCCGCGGGCCCTTATCGTTTTTAAATAAAAACACGGATTTTGATAAATATTCCTCGAAAGTATTTTAAAAACAATTAATTGTTGTCGCTTACGATTCATTTTTGTTAGTTTGGATGTTTATTATTATCTGTTTGTTGGTTTGTTCTTATTTCGATGTCTTTTAATCTTTTTAATGTACTCTACAATGTTTTTTTTTAACTGGTAACATTTGAAAGCCGGAGACGGTTGCAACGTTTTTAGCGTAATTATAATATAATAAGATGCTACATATATAATTAATTAATCAATAATTTTCAAAGAAAGCAAACACTTGGTGGTGATACATTATTATTAAATAAATAATAATAACTTTGTTATACACCACTTATATTTATTAAAAATCCAACCGGGTTTCGCTACTACCGTAGCTTCTTCAGGGATCTTAACTTTAAAGTATTTATTTAATTAATCAATAATTAATTAAGGTTTTTTGTATTTCTGCATGATTCTAAGAAACAATTCTGTTCAAACACTAATGAAAGGTAAATAAGGAAGCGAATAGCTTTAGAATTTTATATAAAGGTGATACAGACAGTATTATTCCTGGTAACAATTAGGTTCGAACACTAGTGATATTTTACAAATGCGAGGATTCCAAATTGGTGTTCCAGCTGCTTTGTACGTTAGTCATTTGATCCATATCTCTGGTATATCCATGACGAACAGAAAAAAAATTACGGAAGAGTCAAATCCTAAAAAATATTTGAATTACAGGTTCATTAGAGGGGTCTTTATAATATATTGACTTATTAATTTATTATGTTTTTTATCTACTTGATCTACGTGATCTCTTGAAATGCAATGGAATTGTCGCGGATTGGTCATTTATTTAATGATTGTTATCTATGAAATGTTTCGTGCTTTCTGAGCTACTTTACCTTTTTACCAAGATGTTCCGAGAACCTTTATTCGGAATTTCTATTTGACTTTGGACTTTGGATACATTCCTGTATCGGAATTTGAACAGAATTGTTTCTTGGAATCGCGCAGAAATACAAAAATCTACATTTTGTTTTTATTTTGTATAGCGTGTCTTTTGAATAGTTTTCATATAAATACAAGTTGTTGAATGTAAAATATTGAGATCGATAATGCCCTCATTAGAAACGAAATTAATTTTGAATTAATTCGACAGAAGCCCTCCGGCTACACCCCGCTCTGCCGGTGCTGTTCCGCGCCTGCACCGAGCCTTACGTCATCCCCGGGACCGGCGTGGTGGTGGAGCGGGGCACCCCGGTGGTCGTCCCGCTGTGGGGCATCCAGATGGATCCCGACATCTACCCCGACCCCGAGGCGTTCGACCCCAGCAGGTTCTCTCCGGAGAGCAAGGCGGCCAGGCACGCCTACTCGCTGCTTTCCTTTGGAGAGGGGCCGAGGATATGCATAGGTACAATATCACATTCACTCTTACGTACAGACATTTTTAAAAAATACTTAAAACCTGTTGCGTTAACTGTGCTTGATGTTGATGGTCTTCTGGATGTCTTCAACTTTTTGGCTAATGGCGTTGATAAAAAAATAAATAGCTTCGTATATTTTACTTCTTCATCAAACGTGGGGTGTGAGATATGAAGTAACGTAAACATATCTAAAATTTTGTCAGTTATCGAGAGAATACTGACTCGTCCGTATCTAATTTTTTATTGTTTTTATATATGTATAGTTACAAAATTGAAATATATTTTTTGTGTTTTTTTTATTTTTTTTTTTAAATTCAACATTATTTTTCAATATATTTTTTGTTGTTTTTTAATAACATATTTTTAAAAATTAAAATAAATAAATTCTCTACAATTACTGTGTTTTTTTTTTAAATATATAGAATGTATTTATCATCCGAAGTAAATCATTTCTTTCTTAAAAATTTTACGAATATATTCGAATATTGGAGTATATTAACATTAAATATTCGATATTCGAATAGTTAATGATAATATATTCCAATTTGGAAGCTCTAATAGTATCTCCTATACTATACTATCTTACTATATCTATATCTATACTATATTGCGTATTTTGCTCCAGGAAATCGTGTGGCCATGGTGCAGATTCGTGTAGCCCTGGTGGCGATACTGCGGCACTACCGGGTCAGCATCGTCGACGACAAGCCTCCGGAGATCAGCCTGAAGACTTTCATCATCACACCAAAAGACGGGATCAAACTTAAAATTGAGAAAAGATCTCCCTGACAACGTGGTCCAGTTCAATATTATTACCCTGTTTAATGTTTTATCTATCGTGTAAGATATTTTGTAAGATGGATTATTCGTCTCTGATATAATTCTATGTTACGTATATTGTCACAGGATCGCGGCTGTGGAAGGCAAATGAAACACTGGAATTTAATAAAAAATTTATTAATTTACTGGACACAAATTTATTTGGAGCACTGTCCTTTAATTCACACTAATTATCACTAGAATCTTCCCTGCACTTTTGTCACCAGGTCGTTCGGCTCAGTTTCACACATAAGTACCATATGTATATCGCTTGATTTTCGTCTCTGGTGATTTCACACTTTCGCCTTTCATATTTTCACATCCTTCTAGTAATTTTCAATTCAGTGTAAAAAGTAGTCCTATAAAATCATCGATTATGCGCAATTCTTTCTGATTTTAAATCTCCTGACAATATAATCTGCAGCCCCGTGATTTTGTGTAAACAATAAACTTTATATTATATTTTTATGTGCATTTCTTTGGTCGCTTGAAATATAGTATACACCAAGGCTGCCCAACCCCGGGCCCGCGAACGCATTGTAAATGGCCCGTAAGTATTAAAATTCCCGCCAAGTTGAAAAAGTGTCACGCGTCGCAGAGACAAGTGTTGCCCGTTGCCCGCGGTCGTGCGATTGGCTGTCCTGCTCGGAAGATCATAGATAGACCATAGTGCCATAGATAGCCAGTATGTTTTTTTGTTCAAGCTACAGAATAGTTCTCGCAGTTAATTGACAGTTCTTGCAGTTAATTATTCTTGATTAAAATTAGATGCTAACTTATTACAGTCGTTTGAGAGCGGATTCCAGGACTTTGAATGTATAAAAGAAAATTTACAAATTTTTGTGAATCCTTTCACAGTCAGTTTGAGTTACATGATCAGTTACCCTGCCAATATTTAGCTGGAAATCACTGAACTGCAAAATCATTCTGCCCATAAAGACCTTTTAGGAGAAAAAATATAAAATTACAATATAACATGTACGTTCCAAATATGTTTTCATTCAAAATTTTCGATGTTTTAACTTTAAATTGTCGAGTTCTCACTCGCATAAAATAATAAAGAAAACGCACCATTTTTATTAAATTAACAAACAAATATGTACATAATATGAAACAATTTCAATTTTTAATGATTTTAATTATATACTGTTTTGCCAAATCATTCGATAAATATTTTAGAGGAAACTGATATCTTAATTTACGTGGATGTAATACCTCAGCGACGAGAGTAAATATTATCTTCTAGAAACATGGGTCGGACTGGATGACATCTGAATTGTAACAGAGTCATTGGACCTTTAGAAGATGACTTATCTTATACCCAATGAAAATTGATCAGAAGCATCACTTGCAGTACCGAACCGAGACATCTAAATTTCAATGTTATAGGCTGAATAGTTTAATTAACCTCCCAGTTTTTATTAGTTTCCTTCACCGATGATATTGCTTTCTTTTAGATATCATTAGCATTGGTAACAGTCAACAGATACCCTCAGGAATCTGACTAGAATTATTTACGTGCAAAAAACGATTAAAATGTACTATCAAAGAACCCAATAAAACGGTACGAACTTATATTATTTTGCAATTGTCTGGTCCTCGACTACCTGCAGAAATAAATGTGTAGCCGTTGGAAGCCGCCGCGAGTCTATCCGTAGGTAATCCGCACGTGTCTGACCCGTGTCCGCCAATCACGGGCACCGCACAGCTGATCTGCTCCATAGATCTGCTCCCGGCTGACTGAAGGGACCAACCACCCTGTCGCCGGCCGCCGTAGCACACGCAAGTGATATTCCTGTACGCAACCGTAAATTGTCACAAAAAATAACAATATTTAACTGTGAGTATCATTTGCATCTATCTCGATTTGCTCATTCCTGAACACTTTGCGTAGACACTACATACGCGACACTCACTGAACACACGCCACATTCTAACACGAGAAGATTCTTCTGGACGGGTGGGAATCCTCTCCAAATACATACATAACCCGCCAAAAATTCATGCCCGAACCGGATGTTGTGTGGAATTTTTTCGATGAAGGAATTATGCGATTAATTGGATTAGTTATAGAACACAATTATACAAATATTAAGACTCATCATAGACCGACTCCTCAAATAGACTATTCATATAGGCACAGTAATTGACTCTATGACTAAGCTGATTGGCCTATTCCACAAATTAGACGAAATCACACCGAAGATCATGCAAATTCTGATGTATGGGGCATAGGTACAATAAGAGTAGAATAGGATGGGGAACCGAAAACAAGACAAACCTAAAAATACAGCAAAATAAAAAACTGAAAATAGTCTACAATTTGAAATACCTGACATCAACAGAAACGGTTTACCGAATAACACAGCAATTTAATTGATAACATTACAAAAATCGAAACGCTAAAACTCATTCACAAGCTAACAAATGACGAAATACAAGACGAAGACATTAAATTACACAAAATACACGAAAATCATCAACACTATACTAGAACGGCTTAACCACATAACTCAAGCCAAAACAAAAACACGATAATCACGACTTATTTGTAACGTATTAAAATTATACAATGACCTACCACAACGGACCAAATAACTGACTACTAACTATTTCAAAACAAAAAAGTGACGAAAATGCTAAAACTCAGCCAAATTTAAAAAATATTAATCAACGATTTATTGATTATTATAATCAAGTCACTAGACACGAATTAAAATCTAAACACTTATCTCGAATTCACACTATTTCGCAATTTATCACTCGTCTATGAACATTTTATTATCGCTTGTTGACGCTTTCCAGAAAATTCCGTTTGACTATCGCAAATAGGTGTTTCGCTCGGATTACACTTGCGCTGGCCACCCCGATCGCTACGGCTTGTCGCTTATATCGCACCGATAAAAATGTCAAAACAAAATTGAAGCGCCGTGGCAACGGTTACGTCTTTTTATACGAAACACGTTGATTTTTCAAATGTCCTAGATTATTCTATACATTCCTAGTGTTTGCGAGAATGTTTCCGTCGCTTTCCGACTGTTCCTGACGTCTCCCGAATGTTCTTGATAATCCCAGAGTGCTGTAGAGCACTCTAGAGCATTCCGCAGTGTTGTGTCAAAAAACATATTACAAGCAATTCGGACACTGCGCAATTCATTTTGTTCTACAATATCACGGCTTCTCTTATTTTGCATGTAATTTTTAGAGTTTTTTAATTTTTAGTGAAAACTGCGTGTGCGTCAATAACAGAAATGACACTGTTATTAATTCCATACTTATTTACGCAATATTTTGTTTGTATTCCAATCGTGAAAGTGTTTTGACAATCAACCATTATTTTAATTGAATTGGGTTAATTTATGACAACTGAGAAGGTTTCTTATTTGGTTCACGTGCTACGCGGGGGAAAATATCGCCTCCTCCGAATAACGCTAGAGGGCGAGGTAGAAGGAAGACGGACAGTTGGTGGAAGGCAAATGTCCTGGCTGCGCAGCACCAGAGAGTGGACCGGAATAGAGATGAGTCGTTCATGAACGAACTGTTCTTTTTGAACAGTTCACTTTACTGAACGACTGAATTGTAATGTTCTTTTTAGTGAACTACCATTCAATAATTCAGTTGCCATAAATTAAAAAAAAAATAACCATGTGAATTTCTTCATAATGGCAACACGGAACATGGACATATGATTTATCATTATTATGTTATCTATGGATTTATCTGTCATAATGTTATTGATGTTTTGTTTTTCGTAGTCTTCAATAATCGCAACTAAATTATAAAATAGCTAACCATTCACCGATTTTTTGAATATTTGTATATTAAAATCGACGATAAAACAAAAGAATCTCCGTTAAAAAGAAGAGCGTATTATCTATGTAAATGACCAAATAGTATTCTATAAACATTAGAAGTATCAAAATTCCTAGTTTAACCGGTAATTAGTTTTGTTGAGTTTTCAGACCCTAAAATATCATAAGAACTATGTAAATGGAGATCTGAAGAATTAGAAACCCCATATGATAACATTGATAAAATTTGAAAATAAATAAAAAGTTTAAACTTTTTAGTAGATTAATCTAACAATCCACTTATTCAACCAACATAATCGAGTTGGAAGTTGAAAATGAAAATAAATAATGGGAATATCCCTGGGTAGGACTAACTCACAACATTTAAAAAATTGATAAAAGATCCACACAGTCAGTAATGAAACTCAAGTGAATTGTTTGATTTCTGAACCGTTTGCCAATTCATTTGCACATTTTTGGTACTTACTGAATCAAAAATGAATAAATAATAATGAGGGTACTTCCGCATTTATAACCCGCATAATATCTGTAAAAGTGGTTTTCTTAAATTCCATACTGACGGAAAAAATCCCAAGTGAATAGTTTTATGGCCGAACTGTTCAGTTTGACTTTTTCGACCTAAAAAAAATATATTGAGAAAACTAAATATGGGGATCTCTTATCAATCAGAACCTGCATAAGACTGCATTCAACAAATTTGTAAATAAAAAAAAATTGAAAAATATGACCATTCACTTGGATTTTATTTTCGACTTGAGAGATAAAAATAAAAAACTATAATGTGGGTCTCTTCGGGCAACGCTATCTCACAGTATTTGAAAAATTAACGACTCAATGTCCCATACAGCCAGCAGGAAAGACAAGTGAGTTGTTTGATTTTTGAACAGTTCACCTATTCATTTGCACATTTTTGGTACTTACTGAATCAAAAATGAATAACAAATAATGAGGGTACTTCCGCAAAGTTACTTTTTATTCTGTTGTTTCTTTTTAAAAGGTTTTTATTATTGTACCTACCTCTTCCGTGTCTTGATTTTTTTGTAAGAATAATTTTTGGCGACATATTTTTCATGACACACCTATAACAAACTAACATGTACGTATGTATTGTAGTCAGATATTTTAAAGTAAAGATAAATATTCGTTTAAGTAAAATTTGTTGATGGAAAATATTTTATTGTTTTTTTTATATTACTGTATCATATATTTTTGTCAAATATTTAGATCATATATTTTATAATTAATGTCAATATTCGCTTAAGCTTTTCACTTTACTGATTTAAATGTATTAAAATAGCTTATTTAACCTTACTGTATTATCTTTTCGTATCTGTATCCCTTTCGTCTAGGTGAAAAAATAAACGGAAAAACGTTACTTAAAAATATCGTTGATTCTTTGTAATGTAAATTTAAAAATACTGGCCCGTTTTTATTTTACTTGCAAAAACGTTACTTAAATTTTGTTGTTTCTTTGTAATATACATTAAAAATATTTATAATTTTACTTGCAATATTTATCCATCCAATCCGTGTAAGTTTTGGTGATATATTTTTCATGATTATACACGTGCACCAACTACAATCTGCATGCAGTTTAATTTTCGTGAGATATTATATAATAAACATTTATTTTCGTATCTTGATTTGGTGATTAAAAATTGTAAAAAAAAAGATTTGATCTTTTATATTACTGTATCATCTTCGTCTAGAAAAAAAGTGAATTTCCTTCGAAAAACAACGGTAAATACAATTTACCATTTAATAATAATAGTGTACAATGTTATAATAATTTATGACATTGTACACTCGTCAATTTTGACAAGTGTCGACATTTATTATAAAAACTTAACGCGTCTATTTTGCGCGTTACTAATATCTTGTTAGGTTGAGAATAAAGACAAATATTTGATTTGGTTTTGATATTTTGAAGGCGCCGTTGTTGGCAATGGAGTTGTTCGATCAATAGTTAATTGAGAATAAATTGATAAATTAAAAAAATTCAAAATTAAGTAAAGACTATTTTGCGAAAATGAGTTATTTAATTGATAAAAAAGACGTTTCCACCAATAAAACGACCCATTTTCACAAAAAAATTGAGTAGTCAATTTTCTAAATGTGGTTCAATTTCAATGTAGTCAATTTTCTAAATTTTTATCTGCCAACTCGAAAATTAAATCCAAGTGGATAGATAGATTTTTCAATTTATTTTTATTTACAAATTTGTTGAATGCAGTCTCACGCGAGTTCTGATTGATAAGAGATCCCCATATTTAGTTTTCTCAATATAATTTTTTTAGGTCGCAAAAGTCAAATTGAACAGTTCGGCCATAAAACTATTCACTTGGGATTTTTTCCGTCAGTATGGAATTTATGAAAACCACTTTTACAGATATTATGCGGGTCATAAATGCGGAAGTACCTTCATTATTATTTATTCATTTTTGATTCAGTAAGTACCAAAAATGTGCAAATGAATAGGTGAACTGTTCAAAAATCAAACAACTCACTTGTCTTTCCTGCTGGCTGTATGACACATTGAGTCGTTAATTTTTCAAATACTGTGAGATAGCATTGCCCGAAGAGACCCACATTATAGTTTTTTTTTATCTCTCAAGTCGAAAATAAAATCCAAGTGAATAGTCGAATTTTTCAATTTTTTTTTATTTACAAATTTATTTAATGCAGTCTCAGGCGGGTTCTGATTGATAAGAGATCCCCATATTTATTTTTCACAATATAATTTTTTTAGGTCGCAAAAGTCAAACTAAATAGTTCGGCCGTAAAACTATTCACTTGGGATTTTTTCCGTCAGTATGGAATTTAAGAAAACCACTTTTACAGATATTATGCGGGTTATAAATGCGGAAGTACCCTCATTATTATTTATTAATTTTTGATTCAGTAAGTACCAAAAATGTGCAAATGAATAGGTGAACTGTTCAAAAATCAAACAACTCACTTGTCTTTCCTGCTGGCTGTATGGGACATTGAGTCGTTAATTTTTCAAATACTGTGAGATAGCGTTGCCCGAAGAGACCCACATTATAGTTTTTTTTTTTATCTCTCAAGTCGAAAATAAAATCCAAGTGAATAGTCATATTTTTCAAAAAATTTTTTTTTACAAATTTGTTGAATGCAGTCTTATGCAGGTTCTGATTGATAAGAGATCCCCATATTTAGTTTTCTTAATATATTTTTTTTAGGTCGAAAAAGTCAAACTTAACAGTTCGGCCATAAAACTATTCACTTGGGATTTTTTCCGTCAGTATGGAATTTAAGAAAACCACTTTTACAGATATTATGCGGGTCATAAATGCGGAAGTACCCTCATTATTTGTTATTCATTTTTGATTCAGTAAGTACCAAAAATGTCCAAATGAATAGGTGAACTGTTCAAAAATCAAACAACTCACTTGTCTTTCCTGCTGGCTGTATGACACATTGAGTCGTTAATTTTTCAAATACTGTGAGATAGCATTGCCCGAAGAGACCCACATTATAGTTTTTTTTTATCTCTCAAGTCGAAAATAAAATCCAAGTGAATAGTCGAATTTTTCAATTTTTTTTTATTTACAAATTTATTTAATGCAGTCTCACGCGGGTTCTGATTGATAAGAGATCCCCATATTTATTTTTCTCAATATAATTTTTTTAGGTCGCAAAAGTCAAACTAAATAGTTCGGCCGTAAAACTATTCACTTGGGATTTTTTCCGTCAGTATGGAATTTAAGAAAACCACTTTTACAGATATTATGCGGGTTATAAATGCGGAAGTACCCTCATTATTATTTATTAATTTTTGATTCAGTAAGTACCAAAAATGTGCAAATGAATAGGTGAACTGTTCAAAAATCAAACAACTCACTTGTCTTTCCTGCTGGCTGTATGGGACATTGAGTCGTTAATTTTTCAAATACTGTGAGATAGCGTTGCCCGAAGAGACCCACATTATAGTTTTTTTTATCTCTCAAGTCGAAAATAAAATCCAAGTGAATAGTCATATTTTTCAAAAAATTTTTTTTTACAAATTTGTTGAATGCAGTCTTATGCAGGTTCTGATTGATAAGAGATCCCCATATTTAGTTTTCTCAATATAATTTTTCTAGGTCGCAAAAGTCAAACTGAACAGTTCGGCCGTAAAGCTATTCACTTGGGATTTTTTCCTTCAGTATGGAATTTAAGAAAACCACTTTTACAGAAATTATGTGGGTCATAAATACAGAAGCATCCTCACTATTTTTTATTCATTTTTGTTTCAGTACGTTTCAAAAATATGCAAATGAATAGATGAACTGTTCAAAAATCAAACTATTCACTTATCTTTCCTGCTGGCTGTATGGAACTTTGAGTCATTACTTTTTCAAATACTGTGAGATAGCGTTGCCCGAAGTGACTCCCATTACAGATTTTAATTTTTATCCCCCAGCTCGAAAATAAAATCCAAGTGAATAGTCAGATTTTTAATTTTTTTTTATTAATTACATGTATCGGACAGGTGGAATTATGACGACGGGATGATGATGATGATGATGATGACCCGTCTGATATGACGATGTGATGATGATGACCCGTCTGAAGTCATGAATGTTGGCCCTTACGGAGGGCTCAGGTCCGTTGTATGGGCCCACCTCGCCTCCAAGCGGATAGTCGGCGCGGGCACTGAGCCGGCGATATGTGACATCTCCGACGGAGGGCGTTGGAAAAATTCCACGAAGAAATTACATTTTTGGTCTTATCTTGTAAAGTGTTGAAATATTTGAAATACTTAAGAAAATGAAATATTTAAGTTTGATGAAATATTTATTGAAATATTTAATGAAATATTTAAGAATTAGATAAGACATTTGTAAATGTAATACTGAATAAAATTGATGTTTCGTGGTCTTGATATACAGGGAAAGCTCGCGCGATGGGAATAAAATCATTTTTTAAATCGCGCGGAGCGCCGCGGACTATCATAGAATGGCCGCTATTTTGATGGAATTTATGTAAATGTACTGCCTCGAAGAGGCGAGGAAGTAAAAATACATAAGTATTTAAATGTGCCAAATGAGTCCTTTGTGTGGTATTGTAAAGTAGAAATTAAAATAAAAAATGTTTAAATTGAGAGTAAAATATCTCGCGTGGGCCCTAATAAACTCGCTTGACCGCGCCGCCTGTACAGCCCGCGCGGGTAATGGAAAAAAAACCCGGCGCCATAGTGGCGCCGCGCGGCTGGAGTCGAGGGCCAAAGTGAATATTTTTGAACTCTGATTACGGACGTTACAGACATCCCAGCGAGCTGAAACATTTTTTATTGTGTTCCTCGTGTGAACATCTATGGGAGTGATATGATTTTGCTTATCTGAAAGTTTGCCAGTGCGCTTTGTTTGAGGTGACACACTTTGTCTGCCTATTACGCAATTAATATCTATCCGACATACTTGAAAATATCACCAAAGGATGCGCTTGGTTGAGATCTATCTAATGGTGTAACTTAGAATCTCGTAAAATCATGTTTACTATTTTTAACCGAATTAAATGTAAATTAATTCTTGAAAATGCCGCGGTAAATCGGCATATTTTGTTGAATAACTAGGTAAATTCACTCTTGCGGTTCCAGTAAACGACATCATCCTATGGGCAAGACATAGATTGGTATAGATGATGTGTTAAAATCCCCGGGGGGGTGGCGTTTAATTTGCTATCGATTAAAATATTTAATTTTAATCCGCGAATCGGCACGGGAGGCCGTCATTTTGCGCTCCGAGCGCCCGGTGAATCGAGCGCGCTGATTGGTCGGCGGCGCGAGTCAGGGGGAAGCTTTCCGCACTGTATAAATACTGCGCCGGGCGGGCGAGAGCCTCATGATGATGAGATATTCGCTTGTCGTCTCTTGAGCCGACCAGTCGATATTTTCATACCGCTCTTACGATACCGTGCAGCATCGCAAAAGTATTTTTTCAACCCGCTCCGATACCGTGCGCCGTGCCACGCTGCGCGCGCAACTCGAAGCCGACCCCGTAAGGGGAGAATACCGTACCGAAGTCGCAATATTACGATTTAAGCAATTTTAAAATTTTTCTTTCCAAAAATCACGCCGCCGCGATCGAGACAAACAAAAAACATTTTACAACAAGTCCGAGCGCGGAGCGCCCGGACCGTGTAATAACGGCCTCCCCGATAATTAGCACTAAACTCGCGAAACTTTTAGAAATTAACATGGCTTCGCTATTTGTACCGCAGATGCAGGAACCCGACGGGTCATACCGTAACTGCACTCCATACGAACTGAATCTTTTTACGAAACAACATCACGTCGTCGCGCAATCCGCAAACGCCGCCGCCCAGTCAATGGACACAACCGCCGCCAACAACAACATCGCGACTCCAACCGAATTTCCTCCGCTAAAAACTCCGGTCATCTCTGTCACCACATCGTGGCAAACTCCCAGGCAGTCCGCGAAGCGGACTCGCCCAAACCCAGTGGTTGGGAGATATTGTGATGGGTAATTGGGAACAAGGCAAGCACTCACCTTTCTTCCTTCGATTCTGCGTTTCTCCTCTTGCCTCTTCTATATCTCCAAACTTCTAGCGGCGAGGTGTTTCACGTTAATTTCAATGTAAAACACTCGCGTCAAGAATTAAATCTTTGATTCAATTTGCGGTAGTTCACAGCGGAAAATTATGCGGTCACTTTTCTATTCCGATATTTTTTCTATTGCGATTGCAGCTGTTTTTCCGTCTTGTGGCGGCTTCGATTTTCAAAAGTGGAGCGGCTCTAGTACTTGCTTGGTTTCGGGAATGGGTAGGGACTGGGAGAGAAGGAATACCTTTTTCCTAGTTCACAAATTAATTTATGGCGCTAACATGCCGCCCGGGATGAAGGCTTGCCTTCATTAACAAGTGATAGAAAGAAGAAAAAAAATAAAAAAATAAATAAGAATAATAATGAACTTAACATAGCGTAATAGCGTAGCGTTTTAGCGTAGCGTTTTAGTGTAGCGTTTTAGCGTAGCGTTTTATCGTAGCGTTTCAGCGTAGCGTTTTAGCGTAGCGTTTCAGCGTAACGTTTTAACGTAGTGTTTCAGCGTAGCGTTTTAGCGAGCGTAGCGTTTTAGCGTAGCGTTCTAGCGTAGCGTTTTAGCGTAGCGTAAGAAAGAAAATAAATAAAAAATATGGCGTTTAGCGAACTAAAGATAGGTTAAAAAATAACAAGATTTTTAACGCGTTTTCGAATCATGTTGCGTGCGGAAAGGATCCAGAAGTTTTGTCTCAGCAAGGCTAATAATAGACTTGCTCCAGCGTGTAGATTTTTAGTATGATAATAATCAGCAATTAAGTGAACAATGTGGTCTTTTGCAGGCAAAACGATTGGATGCTTTTGTGTAGAACTAAGTTGTGATTGGTTAAGTCGACCACCAACGCGAATGAATTTAACATCATCTAAGTATGCGTTCAACTTGCGTAAAGCTATAGAGTCTATATTCAGGAAATGATGGCGTTGTATGCATTCAATTATGAAATTCTCTGTTAGTTCTAAATCGTTTGCAGAAATAAAACCGCGTGTTTTCAAGATGTTTGAAAAGCGTAGGACATATACCGAAGCGCGTAAGAATTTTAGATAACTTGACATTCGTTGTGCCAATTTGTATACAGCGTTATCTTGCACGTCACTATTAGACGGCACAAGAAGTGACACGGTCTTTGACTCGGGGATCTCCTCGTTTGAGCTTGTAGCAGCAACAGAGAATTGTATAGGCCACTCTTGCATCGGCCGGGTAAGCCATGAGGGACCGTGGTAATAAAAATTGTTATCAATTAGTTGACTTGGCATAACAGGTCGGGATATTATATCCGCAGGATTTTGAACACCTGGCACGTGGAACCAATGTTCAGCCGATAGGTTCTCATTTATGGCAGCGATTCGATTTGCAACGAATGTTTTAAACTTATAAGGAGCGGCGCGTATCCACGAGAGAGTAACTGTGGAGTCTGTAAATGCCAAGATTTTATTTAACTGAACGCGTTCGCAAATGATATCTCGTACGCATGCTATTAGGTTTGAAAGCAGAAGCGCCGCACAGAGTTCTAACCTTGCAAGAGATACACATTTTGGTGAAGCAACTCTAGTCTTTGCGCATAACAATGTGACTTGTGCTTCATCTTCTTTTTGTTTACTCGAATGTATAGCACTGCGCCATAACACTTCTCACTCGCGTCGGCAAAACCGACGAGTGCTACGTTTGAGTACGACTGCGAAATACCTACGTGACGGGGTATTTTTATCTTTTCGTGTAAATGAAGTTCTGAGTTAAACTGTTGCCACTGACTTTCAATGTAAGCTGGAGCATTTTCGTCCCATTCGAGATTTTGCTTCCAACACTCTTGAACTAATAATTTTAATAACGTGGTAACTGGACCTAACAAAGAAAGAGGGTAGAAGAGTCTAGCAGTTGCGGAGAGAATTATGCGCTTGGTGCATCTATCCGATTGACACACATCGGCGTTAATCTTGAATAGGAATGCGTCATCGGTAGGATTCCATCGGAGACCTACGATTTGTGTATAAGCCTCTTCATCAAATTGAACGAGCTTCGACAATTTGAGATCAGCGGGAATTTTTTCCATTAATTCGGTACTGTTTGAGACCCATTTACCTAGGTGGAAACCACCAGATTTGAATAACTGGACTAGATCGCTATGAAGTTGGTAAGCGTTGTCAACCGTATCGACAGAAGAAATGTAGTCATCCATGTAAAAGTGTTTTTTGGCTGCCCATGCAGCTGCGGGCCAGCGAGAGCGTTCATCTGCTGCTAGTTGCCTTATGACGCGCATTGCCAGATATGGCGAACTCGAAATCCCAAAGCAAACGCGATTAAACTCGTAAGTTTGGATCGGGTCGCTAGGATGGAATCTGAATAATATACGCTGAAATCGGTGATGTTCTGGTTTCAATTTAACTTGGAAATACATCTTCTCGATGTCTGCTGAGAGCGCAATCGGGAAGAGCCTAAGATTTATTAGTAACTCAAAGATGCTAACTTGCAGATTTGACCCAATATATAGCAGATCATTAAGTGATTTAGTCGAACTTGACTTACAGCTAGCGTTTACGACTATTCGCGTGCGGGAAGTTAATTTTTCCGGGCGATAAACAGCATGATGTGGCATATAATAGCATGGACCGGGTGCGAGGTTATCAATCGCATTGATATAACCCTTGTCAATATAATCTTTAATGGTTTCATTGTAATCCTTGCGTAGTTCAGGAATAGAATCTAACCGTTTTTCCAATTGAAGAAAGCGTATTTTAGCAATTGTGTCTGTACGACCAATTTCCGTTGGTTCGCATTTAAATGGTAATACTACAGTATAACGTCCCGTCGCATCGCGTGTGAAAGTTTCGGTGAATATTCGTTCGCAAGTTGCGTCATCAGGACTTAAATGTTTTCTAATCGGAACATTTTCCAATTCCCAAAAGCGTTGCGTTAAATTTTCTAAAGAAGGTTCGTCAACTATTGCGTGTAGGGCGCGTTCAATCGGTTGCACGACACAGTCTGCTTTTCCCATGATGACATAGCCAAACGAGGTTTGTATCCCGACTGCATTTGAGTCGGATGACATCACCTTTTGGTTTCCCAGCAAGAAAGGAAATAGTTCATTGCCTATTAAAAGATCAATATCCGCGGGCGTATGGAATTTTTCGTCAGCTAAGGGTAGGCCGTGCAAATGTTGTAGTTTGTGAATGTTCACATAAGCGTTTGGAACTTTATCCGATATTGTGCTGATTACACGTGCGTTTATTTTGAATCTGCAGCGTGCATCAAAGCGCGAATAGATTGTCAAATCAGCGAGGCCAAATACTGGCTTTTCAGAGTTCCCTATGCCTCTGACTGTTGCTGGAGAATTTAAAATATTCAGGTTAAGGCGATCACAACATTTTTTTGTAATAAAATGACTTGTAGAACCACTGTCTAACAATGCTCTGATTTTTAATCTTTTGCCGGAATCGTTTAAAGCGTATATTACCGCAGTAGGTAACAGAGTAATCGAATTAGAAGAGCTTGGACGCGTCTGGTTATACGTTACATTGCTATGCATAGAGAGTGGAAAATTGGAAGCGACGGCTGCGTTTGCCGTTTGTGATTGTGGGGCGGGCGATGATGTTTGCGCGCGGTTAAGCGACGTATTATCATTAGACGATAAGCGTGTATTTGCCATCGAAGACTCTATGTGAAGTTTAGTGTGATGCATTCGCTGGCAGATGGCGCATCTATTTTGCGATTTACATTTTTTCACACTATGAAAGCCCAAACAATTAAAACATAAATTATTATTTTTCACGAAATCATTTCTATGATGAGAATTTAAAAGAAGAAACTTATCGCATTTATAAAGTGGATGAGGATTATCGTTTTTACAAAAAGGACACTTAGGAAAGCTGTTATTGACAACGAATGATTGCGCAGAATAATTTTGCCTTTTATTATAATTTTTATTAACTTGCGAAGTAGAAGATTTATTATAATTTGAAGTGTTAGTTTGTAAAGACCCTGCGTTACGAAGCGTGTATATTCGGTTTTGTTCCTTCACAAAGGTAATCAATGACTCAAATGTCGGTATATTTTCATGGCGTTTTGCTTGTTCAAAAAGTGTTACAGTTTCTTTATCCAATTTGGATAACGCGATATGTGTAAACGTAAAGTCAGCTAGATCATCTAATTGAAGTTGTTTCAATGCGGAAAATGCGGAATAGAATTTTTCTAAGAACGTGTCTAATGCGTTTTGCGAGGGAGTTTGACTACCCCTGAAATTTAAAATTTGTTCTAGGTATAACGTGGCGAGAGTACGTTTATCTTGATACTTATTTTTTAGCGATTTCCAGAGAATCTCATAATTAGCTGCAATAGGCGGGACACCTGCACATACCAATGAAGCCTTACCAGTAAGTTTTCCGACAAGGTATTGTACCTTTTCCGCGTTTGACAGATGCGGATTCTTATGAATTAGCGAATTAAAATTTTCGTAAAATAAAACCCATTGGTTTGGATTACCATCGAAACTTTTTAATTCTAATGCCGGAAGCTTGCTATTTATTTTTTCGTAATTATTTATTAGCGGTTTTTGATTTTCTAATTTTGTAAGCCCTACTTGTATCGCT
The DNA here is from genome assembly GCA_016648135.1 of Agrypnia vestita. NCBI lineage: Eukaryota > Metazoa > Arthropoda > Insecta > Trichoptera > Phryganeidae > Agrypnia > Agrypnia vestita. The sequence continues at coordinate 50,054 of JADDOH010003073.1, forward strand.
TTTATCTGACAATATAACTCGTCGAACGCGCAGAGATCTTTGAAATCGGGTTCATATGTAGAATCACAGCTTAGTATCGTTATATTTAACTGGTCCGTTACTTCAGTGTATTCTCTTCTAGTATTTTCCAATGACTGTATGCGTATGAGAAATAGATCTCGTTTTATTTCTTCATCTACTTGTTTACTTAAGTCATGTAAGGATTGCAACATTGAAAATAAACTTTGTTTTTTAGCTTGTAAAATCCGTATCTTGTTTTTTATTTCACTGTCTTTGTTTCGCGTAGCCATTTTGAAAATTCACTGAAGAAATGTGTTGATTGTAATTATTTTTAAAAACTGTAGAATTAATCGAAATTTAAATAAATTAAAATATTATTTTTATAATATGAAAAGTTGCAATTAGTTGTAACAACCCTGCTTTAGTTTTTGAAAAATCTTAAATCTTGATAATTTTTATTAATAATACGCGTTTCTAATAGAAATAAATAACAAATTACTTCGACGTTTGATTTTAAACGTGCTTCGGGTTTTTCCGTCAACCGAGCGGAAATTACCGAGCGTGGTGTGCCTTCGGCAATGTTCGGCGCTCTCCGTGTTTCCGAGCTTGTAATTTGTGTACAATTTGAATAGTTTTCAAACGAGTTTGTAGGTAGTATATTTATTTATTATTCACGCAGTTAAATATATGACGAACGGGAATATATTTTTTAATATAATAGTAACTACGCCAAGTGATTTTATAAGCGTTATAAGATAAATAAGTGTTTTTAACGAAATGTTTTGAATTGAACAAAGTCGGCGTATGCGGTTGTTTTTTGAGGCGTTCACGATAGATATAAGCGGAATGTCAGCGTTATGTATGCGTTTGGTATGCGATCGTAATTATGTTAGATACAAGGGAAGCTAGGAAGCGGGTATATCCGGTGGAAGGACCATATGGTTGGGAGATATTGTGATGGGTAATTGGGAACAAGGCAAGCACTCACCTTTCTTCCTTCGATTTTGCGTTTCTCCTCTTGCCTCTTCTATATCTCCAAACTTCTAGCGGCGAGGTGTTTCACGTTAATTTCAATGTAAAACACTCGCGTCAAGAATTAAATCTTTGATTCAATTTGCGGTAGTTCACAGCGGAAAATTATGCGGTCACTTTTCTATTCCGATATTTTTTTCTATTGCGATTGCAGCTGTTTTTCCGTATTGTGGCGGCTTCGATTTTCAAAAGTGGAGCGGCTCTAGTACTTGCTTGGTTTCGGGAATGGGTAGGGACTGGGAGAGAAGGAATACCTTTTTCCTAGTTCACAAATTAATTTATGGCGCTAACACCCAGCATCACCCACTCCTACCACCAATCAATTCTCTGCCCTCCCCGAGGAACAAGACGAATTCGTTCCCACTCGTCGCGACCCGACACCAAGAAATACGCCGCGCTCGCCCCGAGTACCGCCGGTTATCATGCCTACAAAAGACATGACGCACCTCCAATTGCATACGGCAATCAAAAAACACGTCAAAGGGGCGTTCAATTTTAAATACACCAAGGGCGGCACCGCGGCCGTCCAAACCCAGCATCTTGATGATCAAAAGGCGCTGATTATCGGCCTGAAAAATGATGGAATCACGGGATTCCATTCATTTACTCCGGATGCCGAGCGCATGAAGCGCACGGTCATCCGAGGCCTGCCCCTGATTGAAGTACAGGAAATCGAAGAGGACCTGGCACTTCAAGGCTTCCCCGCAACCAGAGTAGTCAAAATGACTACTCCAAAATCCGAATACCCGCTATACCTTGCCTATTTCGGGCAGGAAGTTGACATGGGCAAACTCCGCACGCAGGTCACCGTCGTATGCTACTGCAGGGTCACCCTCCAGAAATATAAATCAAACTTTCTTCAGCACGGAACACAGTGCTATTCCTGCCAAAGCTTCGGACACAGTTCGCGTAACTGCAACCATGCACCGAGATGCATAAAGTGCCTGCAGCAGCACGCGACGGCGGACTGCCCAAAAAAGACACGCGACGAGCCAGCCGCTTGCTGCAATTGCCAGGGTGACCACCCGGCAAACTACCGAATGTGCCCTAAACGCGTCGCGTACGTCGCGAAAATTCAACCGCGTCTCCCACCGCCCCGTCCTACCCACAGCAGCCCAGCTCAGCACGCCCTCAGATGACCATGAGGCAGCCTGCACCTGTCATCGAGGGAAGGCAGTGGTCGAGCGTCGTTCAGGGTTTGAACGATGCTCCCGCTGCCACTAATCAATTAAATAAGCAAGTATCCTCCGGGCCGCGACCGACGCGCCCGGAGCTCCAGACATCGCCACCGATCGGTTCTACCAGCGCGGCTGGGGGCTCGGACCTCAATGAGTTCGCGATGTTAATGCGACTCATGTTAAACTCACGCGATCGTTTCAACCAATGCAGTGATAAAATCTCGCGCGCGATGATTTGTCTCGAACTCATGGATGCTCTCGAGCGCCCCAGCGGCGCTGCGTATTAATATTTTTAACCAACAATGGCGGTTGTAAATTCGGGTGTACATATTATCGCGTGGAACGCTCGCAGTGTCCGTGATAAGGTCGATGAGCTGGTGGCCAGCCTCAACCAAGCTGATGTCGATATTGTGCTACTTTCGGAAACGTGGTTAAAACCTAACAAACCACCCTTCAAAGTCCCTGGCTTTGATGTATACCGAAATGATCGCGAACTCGGTCCCGCCGGGGGAACGGCAATTTTAATTAAAAGCATTATACCGCATACGCGGTTACCTACACCACCTTTAAAATCAATTGAAGCCACAATTATTAAATTAAACATAGGTGGCCGTGACCACATAATGATCGCCGCATACAACTCACATGCCATTTCGACCGCTGACATTGATACACTCATGGCTATCGGCCCTACAGTGGTCATAGCCGGCGACTTCAATGCAAAACATTCACATTGGAACTGTCAGCGATCGAATCCAAATGGCAAAAAACTATACACCCATATGGAGACACGTGATTATGCCGTCCTCGCCCCGGACAAACCAACGTTCTATTCACAATGTAAATTTCCAAGCACACTCGATATAGTTTTGACCAAAAACGCATCCTTTCTGTCGGAACCTGTCACCGGGGACGACCTCTCGTCGGATCACCTCCCGATTTACTTTCGGGTGGATGGTGCGGCGAAGAGGGAGCCCCGATTACAATACAACTACAAGGACGCCGATTGGTCAACCTATAAAGAATTCATAAATCACTACATTTATTTATCCACAAATGCCTACAACCACCCTCACGAGATTGCCGATGCAATAGATTTACTGACTGCAATTATTCAAGGAGCTCGCGACACAATTATTCCGGCCAAAGTAGTCCAGCCGTACACTACACCACTCACACCTGAAATAAAAAAACTCATCACAGACAAAAATAATGCACGCCGACACTATCATCGCACTCGCGATAGACACTACAAAACTCTTACCAACTCACTACAGCGAGAAATTAAAATTCAAATCAAACAACTGCGTAATGATTTCTGGGAACAAAAATTGGAAAAACTCGAGCCTGGTGATAACTCCCTATGGAGAATGACCAGAGCTTTGAGGCGCGCGAAAACAGTCATTCCACCACTCATCAAACCGGGGTGCTCACAGCCTGCACTTTCTAATGTAGAAAAAGCCGACGCCTTGGCGGACGGCTTTGAAAGCACATACAAGGTGACACAAGGGATCGGCGATCCCGACACTGAAAAACTAGTGTCCGACACGCTTCGGGAATTCGGTGCGGCCCCGCCCACCGAAGATGAAATTGATGAAATTAAATTCACCACCCCCTCAGAAATCAAACGTATCATAAAAAGACTTAAACCGTTCAAAGCCCCGGGCTTGGACGGCATAAATAATATACTTCTCAAACATCTACCACAGCGAGCCATAGTAGTACTCACAAAAATTTTTAACGGATGCCTGCTCCTCGGAATTTTTCCGGAGCACTGGAAAATTGCAAATGTCCTCCCTTTTACAAAACCGAATAAAGATCCCACCAACCCTATAAATTACCGCCCCATCAGTCTCCTTTCGACCATCAGTAAATTACTTGAAAAAATTATCCTGACTCGCCTGGTAGCATACACACACACAAAAAATATTCTCCCGGACGACCAGTTCGGGTTCAGAATGAGGCACAGTACGACACAGCAACTGGTTAGAGTAATCGAGCAGGTGTCAACGGGCTTCAATTGGAAAAAGTGCACTTCTATGGCACTTCTAGACCTCGCGAAGGCCTTTGACACCGTCTGGATTGACGGGCTGATTTTTAAAATGATCTCGATCGGCGTGCCACGGTACCTAATCGAGATCATTAAATCATATCTTTCAGGCAGAAAGTTTACAGTCTCAGTGAAAGGTGAATTTTCTTCCACAAGACAAATACCGATGGGGGTGCCCCAGGGCAGCCTGCTCGGTCCGCATTTATTTAACATATTTACTCACGACATTCCCTCTTTACAGAACTGCACGCGTGCCATCTTCGCAGACGACACAGCGCTACTCTCCACCTCCCGAAGTCCCGACCTGGCCTCCAGACAGCTCCAGGGTGCACTAACCCAAATGGTGGCATACTACCGCCAATGGAAGCTAAAGCTAAACGAGGACAAGACGGAGACCATACTCTTCTCTCACTACTCCAGACCACCTCCACGAGTAAAAATACTCGTGAACGAAAGCGAGATCGAGTGGTCAAAAGAGGTTAAATACCTCGGCCTGACGCTCGATTCTCGCCTTACTTGGAATTCTCACATTAAAAACACCCGGCATAAAGCGAACCGAGCCATCGGCTCGCTTCGCTCTATATTCAACAGGACCGGCGCACTTTCCATCAAAAACAAAAACACTCTATACAATTCCATGATTTTACCTACCATCACATACGCTGCACCTGCCTTCAGCAGCATACAAGACACCAAATACGAAAAACTACAAGTTATACAAAACAAATCACTTAAAATCATATACAACACATCACCCAGAACAAATATTAAAAAGATGCACCATCAGCACAAGGTGGACACAATTAAACAATGCTTCCACAAATTATCAGACAATTTCCACAAATCATGCACTTTTCCATTACAAGAAAATTCACTAATCCGTAATCTCGGTTCATATGAACACGATATTAGTCTTCTGCCTTTCAGATACCGATACAGACTGCCCCGTCATTACTTCATGAAGCAACAAAATGCGCTCGATCCTCCGGAGCGAGCGCATCAAGGCTGACAGCATCGACTTGTACACCGAAATTATGATCTGTAAATAAATAAATATTATTTAAGTCGTAGTTGAATTTTTTTACTATAGTTACTATTAATTTATAATAAGGCGGCACTATACATAAAGTGTCGCGCCTAGTTAATTTCACCTTTTTAAATATCACGTAAAATGTTTAGTGGGTTTTTTATTAAAAATTTTTTACCCTTTCGAATTCATGTAAAATATAAAACATACGATGTTTATTACAATAAGTAGTTAGTAAAAGTGTCAAAGTTATAGAACTGACGCACTTGTAGAAGTAGAACTAGGCGGTCTAGCCGCATGTAAAGTACTCAGAGTATCGTAGACTCTAAGGAATCGAAAAAAAAAAAATCGAAGGTATTTCCGAAACATGTAAGTGTTTCGGAAATACCAAATAATAAAGTAGATTACTTATAATACAATCAATTTATTTTTAAATGATAATCTACAATGTTGCTGAATCAATTGCAAACATAAAAGTTATTTGATTATAAAACTACGATATTGTGTCGAAAATGAGGTCTGTGTTTATGTAGGTACCTATTTGCGATGGTAATTTCGGATGATGGGCCCTGAAATCGGTCAAAGAGATCTTATACATATTGCAAAATAGCCCAGAAAACTCTACCGAGAAGGTTCTGAATGATCGAGGATATTTTCTTGTAAAGGTTCTTGAGAGCCATGGTAAGAGTTAATAAACTATACGTCAATACTAAGTCGAATAGAGAAGATTGAAGACGTGCAGTTAAATGCGTGAGAATATTATACATTGGTTCTGTATCTGTTCTCTAACCCCGTTCAGGGTAACCGGAAATCGGCGGTTCAGGGACGACAGACAACTAGATGACAGCTAACTAGCCAACATGGCAGCTGGGCTACAGCCAACTGGGGAATAGCCAAAAACAATTGCTGGTTGACTGACTGTCAAGAAGTCCGTAGACCAAATCCGTAAAAGCAGATATGATTTAATTGGGTTGAAGCGTAATTAATCACCTTTTTTTAATATTGTAAATTATATTGAAATAACCAAAAGCGACAACAAACTCAAAACATCTTCTTCTTCTTCATCAGCCTTCATTTCTCCACTGCTGGATATAGGCCTCTTCCATACACTTCCATCCATCCTTCCTTGTTGTTTGCTAATTGTAGCCATTTCTTTCCCCCCCACAGCGGCTATATCGTCGGCCCATCTCTTTTGAGGTTTTGCGATGCCTCTTTTATTCTCCCAAGGTCTCCATTTCAGAACTCTGGGAGGCCATCTTGTAGATCAATGATATATATTTCTGCGCCTAATTTCGTCATTTCTCTTAGGCTTATTCCAAGCATGGATCTCTCCATGGAACGTTGCGTGCATTTGAACTTTTCTATACTTTTCTTTATAAGAACCATAGTCTCCACTCCATACGTCATCACTGGCAGTATGCATGTTTCAAAGGCTTTTACTTTTAGACTAATTGGGATCTCTGTGTTCTCGAAAATATGTTTGAGTTTGCCAAAAACAGCCCATTTCATTCCTATTTGTCTTGGCAATTCTGCTGTTTGGTTCTCTTTATCCATTTTTATCTTTTAATTTTCAATTTAAAACATATTATGCACAATTATCTTTAAAGAGCGTAGACACTATCAACGTCAGTTATTGCTTGCCTTTGGTAGAAAGTAGGTTGATTGCGCGAGCGGAGAGTATGCAGTGTCCTTATGGTACACCTTTCGTTATCTTCTACAGCCGTCAAAAGGTCATCAAAATGTTCGGGTTCAAATCCATTAAAGGTTCATCAACATAAAAACCGAAGTTTGAACCTTTCCCGACTTGTGTAAGCTGGTATCACTAGCTTTAATGGGAACAACTCACACTCAGCAAGCCCTTTCGTAATTATTCCTTCGCCGAAAACATCGTTGAGATCGCGAGGTAGATGACAGAAGGCATAGAGTAATGATGAATCTCCGCCGCCATGGTGCAGATCAACGTTCTTCTTCAAATGTTTATATACAAGGTTGAGTCAAAAATTATTTACACTTTCATAGCTACACATAGCACACCTTAACGCTGTCTTCTGTTCATAGATGTTTATATCAGTATGACTGCGGTCGCTTGTGCAAAATTTGAGCTCAATCGTGTCATTTGCCTTTCGACTATTACAGTGTAAATATGCCCACTTGCTAGTACTTTACAACATGGAAGAACAACGAGTATTGATGGTTGGAGGATTTTTTTATTTTATTTTCAGTCAACAGGGTTTTAACTAGACTGACTCTTTGATTCTTAGAAATGAAGAGGTTCTTCCAAATAACTATTTGGCTTTATTATAAACTGTAGTCTGAATGAGTTAAGGTACAGAAATGAAGCGTGAAATAGTACGCCCGAATGAATTTGACGCCGCTGTTTTTTTTCTTTTTGTTTTCACAGATGTCGTTTCATGTCTAACTCTATGGTAATCATGTCAGAGCTACGCCGAAGCGATCTTTTTAAAAAGTTTGGTGTGAGGAAGACTAAATAGTAGAAAAAAATATTGTACTGTAGATATTAAGTAGATACATAGTACGTAAGGTTTTTGATATCCTCTTACACCGACATACTTTTGCTGCCTGGGTACTTTCAGTTTGTCTTTTTTTGGTTCTTGTTTTTTATTATATTTGTATATTCATTTGTATTGTATTTGTGTAACATAAATTAATAAAATTAATTTTTAATACTTAAACAAGCTTTCATAAAAATGATTTAAAAGGAGATATTTTAACAGCCGATCTCGGTTAGCTAAAATCGATCACAGTATATGCAGATGTCAATAAATATGTGTTTGTTAATGTAATTTCAGTCCTCATTTTACTAAATTGTCAATTGTTATTGAGGTAAATTATTGTGGATCGAGACACCAGATTACATGACGCGACATCTATAGATGAGACAGATCACACAATTACTAAGGAGGAGCCGGATGAAGATGATTGGATGGCAGCTTCCCAGGACACCTGATTAGTTGACCGCAAATATTAATAGAGCTCTGGGATTTCCCGTCACATACTGTGTAGTTCACCTATGTACCCACCTGTCAGTGACTGTAATGACTTCCGGGGTAGAACTATTATCTGAAATATTATATTGTTCTGAAAATAATTGCCGTTTTTAAACTTCAAATTCAATTTACTCTTAACCGGAATCGTCGTTTATGGAACATTTGTCAAAATACAAGTCATGTACAAAATGGGTTGTCCAAATTTAAAGACAACTTCCAAAATTTTATTGTAGCGAGGCTAAAAAGAATCACGCACTCGTGTTAAGTGACAGTTGTTTGAAATGTTCACAATACTACCGAAGATTCCAAAACAGCCTAGCGTAATCTACAACTTTCGAGAGACGTCTCCAAAGTTCCAGAAACATCTGGAAATTACGACAACTTGCGAGAAAACACTATAAAACTCTCGAAGGTTCGAAAATTCAACGATATCGGGTATAAATAAATGGATCCAGGCCGCGGAGAGCCATTGTTATTTTGACGTTTCGAACAACGCGGCTCCAGCGGCGAATCACGAAGCGAAAACAGTTACCATCAGGCATGTGACCTAAACGACAGTTAATTAAGTGAAGTACTTACCCGTGTGCGATATTTGAGCGAATATTCTGAAAAAAATTCTTACGTAGCGAAATAAACCGGAGCGAATAGTAATATGTGCTGAAATTAGACGGATTGTTGGAATGATTATTAATTAAAGTGTTAAACTGATTATAAAGTGTCTATTTACGAGTGATAAATTTGCGAAACAGTTTAATTTAAATACTAGCGTAAAGTTAAATAGTGTTAAGAGACTATGTACATTTGTTTAATTAATTAATCAGTAATTAATAAATCTATTATTAAATTCCAGCTATTTCATTAATTTCTCCTGCAGCCACGACATGTGACAATATATTAGTCATTTCAATAGTTTCCAAACTATTCATAATCCATCCTCTACGAGGAACCGATAGTGAACTTAACGTTTGTTTATGTTTTAGATCATTATGATTTAATGAATTCATGATTTTAAACCTGTTAAACTTAAAACGTCATAATTAAGACAAATAAAGACACAGAAATAGCAATATTGCTATTTTCGGAATACGGTTGGGTCCATGATTAAAAACGTCACTGTCGTGAAAAGTACAGGGGTCTCAAATCTGAAAAAAATGAAATACCCTTTAATTTTATTCAATTATATAATTATGTCTATACTGCCCTTCCAAGCTAGAAGGCAGTAACTAACAAAAAATTCAAAAACTAGTTATGAATGCCATCTGGTGAATAATTTTGTTTATTATCTAAATATCTTACTCAAAAAGTATTATTTTTAAAAATAACCAGAAAAAACTGATAAGAATAAAATGGACAACTACAAAAACAACACTCAAATCTTAGCAAATAAGCAGTAAATATCATTTTCTTAGCTAAATGGCAGTAAATGCAGATATTTCTATGTTGTTGCTGCTTTTTTGCTAAGAAATATATCACACTTTAAATTGTTGACAACTTCATGTTTATCGATCTGTCAAAATAATCATATCATTCTGATTGATAGATTGGTGTTAGCCCTAAAAACCCATATAAGTATATAATATTATTGCTACTGATATAATTTTTATTAATAAGTTCTTAAAAATATCGTCAAGAACAAAACAAATTGTTAAAATGGCGCTGAAAATGCAAAATGAAAACAATACACCAAACGGTCAAATTCCTTTACAAAACTGTTTGTACCTAGGTATTAATAATATTATTTATAAATGAGTAATTAAACATAATTATAATATTTTATTTTAAATTTGTTATGACGGGTTATAATTTTTTAAATCGGAAAGATGACACTTCCCAGTATAAAATTAACAAGACGAAGCCACGTGCCTACATAAGTCCCATAACTCAGCTGCAGTTCAATAGGAGATTATACTATGCACTCTATAGATTTTGGAAAAGAATTTATGAAGGCGGATTTCTTGAAAAAATCTGTTATTGAGAATAATTTTAAAGAGCCTCAAAAAAGAACAATGGATCGCGGAATTCCTGAATTAAAAAAATAGAATATTATTCAGAATCTTGGACTACTGATGCCCGAAAATCGAAGAGTTTTTTAGAAAAATCTATAAGCTCGTGATGTTCAAGATCTAACTTTTGATTTTGGTAAATGAAAAATGGTTTAAAAAAACTAAAATCGAATGCTTTAGATAAACTATTTCTACAATACCATTTCTGTTCATGTATCTAATTATTAAGAAAATATTAAATTTGTAAATAATTACGTACCTACATTAAGCCAAATAAATAATTTTTTATTGAATCCCGATTTTAAATATCCTACGTGTGCCTAGTCGCCTAGTGGAATAAAGCAAACTTCAAAGATTCTTAGAAACAAGGCAGTAAGTACGTAGCTACTGCCTTGTTTCTAAGAAAGTTTGCACTATCATTGAAGCACATTCTAAGGCAGAAGGCATTTATTGATTTAAATATTGAAATTCAATAATTTTATGTCTCTTTTAGGTATTATCTTATTTTTGAAGTAATTTTACATTGAAATATTTGAAAAAAATAATAAAAAAATTAAAAATTCGGCGAAAAAACACAAAAAACCCAAAAATTCAATTATCTCAAAACTTTGCAATATGTAGTTACTGCCTTCTTCCGTGGAAGGGCAGTATATTTGTTGACTTTGCTATAGATGAGATAGATATGAGATGAGATAGATATTATCAGAATAAACTTGATTGTTAAATTATTTCCTTGACGTATTCGTATATGAAATGCTTTTAATTTCAGGCTTCCGAACCCGAATGAATGATTTGTTATTCTCGGTTAAGCGATCACTTATAATTTAACAAAACTCATTCAAATATTATCATCATCACCATCATTGTTTGCTCTAGAATCCCTGAAAGGTCTTGGCCTCTTCCAGAGCCTTCCTTCTTGTATCTCGGTATTGTGCCGGCTCTCTACAGTTTTTAATCTCCAAGGCAGGTATTTATACGAGACCATTATACCACCATTAGAATTGGATGGGGAGGGTGGGTGATTTGGTGGAGTCATTAGTAATTTGTTAAACAAATGTAAGTAAACAATAAACCATTCATTCCCTCCACATGAACTAGCCGGGAAATCTTAGCGATTTTATAAATTTTGTGACTTTTATTTAATATTGCGTTGCTACCACAGCATCACGACAACATTCGTTCTGAACCTATCACCAGGTTCAGCAGTGGTATGGGAATGAACAAAATAGAGAGCAATGGGGATGGAAAAGAAACAAGAATGCGCTAATTCCTGTCACCACCCAGTTTGTTAAAACTTATTTATTAAACTTATTTCTTCCAAATGCAAAAAGAGATGTCAGAAAGCCTGTGGATGCAGCAAGGCTGGGATAAGATGCTGTGATAACTCGCAGGTTCCATTATAAGGTACCGATGAAGAGGAAGAAACGGATACCATTTTCGAGCAATCGTATGATGAAATCGAGAACGAGAAGCATTGCGATGAAACTGATAATCGCATCGCGGATAATGTGGAAGAAATTTCGGTATGTGACGTTTCGATCAGTAGCTACTAAAGACGATGAAATCGCAACACCGGTCCATCAAGAACAGCGAAGCGAAGAATAATTCGCTAAATGTTGAATAGTGAATTGCACGTGGACTAGGCCTACTGGGGATACCACGATAAAAAACGCGCCGCTTACTCTACCTCAAGGTGGTGCGCAAATTAGATTTTTTAGCTAAAACGCGTGTTGAACTTTACTTTGCGGCGTTCGTACGCCAAAACTATTGATTTTACGGAAAAAAGGTTAGTACTTTAATTGTAGAAATTTTACTCCAGTTTTATTTTTATAATACGTTTTTATCGTAAAATGAGTCGGAAAGGAGATATTGTCAAAAAACTTCTTTTAGGCGCCATTTTTCCAAAATGGCGGTGCAAGCGGCAAAGATACGAGGTGGCAAAGTTGAAATTCGGAAAGAGCACATCAAAATCTATTAAATTACTCATTTTCAAAACTCCCGTAAAACTTTCCAGGTAACCCCTTTTTTAGCACCAAATGACTGGACTAGTTGGTACCCTTGTTTTAGCTGCGTATGTGATCACTGATCTAGTGACTGAGTAATATTAAGCTACATACAACTCAATATTAGCACCGTTAATTATTTTGATGTGTTAATATATGATATGAACTCTTATTAATTTCTTTAGAAAATTTTAGAAAATTTTAGAAATTTTAATGTTTATTTGATTAATTAATTAATTAATCATAAAAAAGTATCTTGATTGTGAGGTATAAAAGCAAATTCAAAATTGTTTCGAATTCATTCGCATTCACTGAGCATTCATCAGCACCATCTTCAGCTCTGCTATGATCTTCACTTTCATCTACGGTATCTTGCATCCGCTACGCACGCGGCCAGGAACGGAGTTGACGACACCATACGCACCCTATCAAAAATATAATTTTGTCATGATCATCGTCCATTGATGCATTGTGAAATGAATATCGATTGCACCGCTTGCACATAGCTGAACAAAGTAATCCTGACTTTCTACATCCACAATAATTCCTACAAACAAATTTACAGGAATATTAAATGCAAAAGATCATTTGACGCAAAAGTTTTCAAAGAAGTCATTGGTTGGAGAACATTTTTCTCTGCTCCATTTACAAACACAGATTCCCAAGTGTTCTTTTAGTTTCATAGGACTACAGCAAATGCATAAAATTCCGTTGAAAAGCTGTTGAGGATTGACTATTACTTCTTTTGATTGAACCTTCGACATTGTATCAATGTATATGTTTAGGCGAACGTAGCTTACTGGAAAAAAGACTGTTTCATGCCAAATTTGAATTCACAGATGGCGGTACATAATTACAATATATATAACATTCCAAATTAATAGTTGTGGTGGTCGATCATGGGTGGAAATATGGAAATAATGTAATATAGAAATAAGTCGATCAAAACAAACTTTTAAATAATATGATTACTTACAATCATCAAAATTTTATATTTTAGATAAAACTCCACATTGCAATGACAAGTTTGCGTGGTGATCTGTTTGACATCCATGTCGCTTCGACATCAAATAAATAGGTGTTTTTATGAACACCCAGACATCGTTGAGGTGAAATATTGATGTATATAAAGATACATACAAATAATAAAATCAATATTTTAAAAATGTCAATCTACAATGCTGCTGAATCGATCGAAAAATAAATATTGATGTGCCTATTTGGACAGAATATGATTTATATGCCATAACCGTACAGTTGTTCGGTGTTGAAAATAACATAGAAACACAACGGTTTCTGCTTCTCGCCTTGGGTTTTTAATTATCAGTATTTACAAATTCCTTATTTTCCATATTCCCCTCATTCAACATGTCAAATTAATCAGACCACGACGATTCACGACTTTTGTCCAAAGTTCTGGTGTTGATATTCGTGACGTCAAGTTTGCACAGAAATCGATTTTTTACAGAATATTGTCTTCTTCTTATGTGGCAAAACTGATTTGTCCCTATCGAAATTTATCCTTACTTCTACAGTACTAGTTTACATTTCGTTTCGACAAGTCTCGCTATTTCGATGTTGAAGCGCCACAAGATAGGCTTTTTCGCCTCCAGCCCTGTAAATTTTTCTCTTGTATTTTTGTGCATACTATAAACATTCTCTCGTCTCGTCACCGGCGGACAGCGGGATTATCGCGTGTTGGTAGCCAACCGAGTGAATCGAGTGTTTGGTGAGGTGACATCTGGAAGGGCGCTGAGAGATAAAGGTGAGTCGAAACGTCCCTCCCTTTCTCGACCAATGCAGTCCATTTCTCGTCTCGTCATTCCTCTTTACCTTACTATTCCTAATCCCATTTCCCGCCATCCCCCCGTGTAAAATCGCGTCGCGTACGTGTATCAAATGCCAAAAATGTAAATTTAAATAAATTAAATACGCGAGCATAAATAAATCTCATATATTTAAGAGTAACAATCAATGAAGAGTAATAAATAAATATAGTAGAAGGGGTAATAAGGTCAATAAGGCAATATCATTATTTACGAAAAGGCCGGATTATTGGATTGAGAGAATCTCAACTACCCGCTCTTTCAGTTATTTCTGTTTTTTTACCAACCATTACAAATATCTTTCAGTTATTATCTGAAAAAATGGTTGTTTTTATTAGAGGCGGAAAACTTTAAATTGAAGTAAAACACAGAAAAATGTTTTTATATTTATTTTATGTTTTTATATCCATAAAATTGGCTTTATATTAGAGATAATTTCATGACAATAATATTTAAATATGATTTTGGGTATGTGGCCACCATGGCCTGCGCGTAAGTACATGGCGTAATCTGGAAGTCTAATTTTCATACATTCGCAGTAAATCAGGCTGTAAATGTTGGTTTCCAAGTGCTCAGTTGTTATCAGCGTAGACATGCGATTTTACATATCCCCAGAGAAAAAAATCTAATGGCGTCAAATCGCACGAACGAGGTGGTCACTTAACAGGTCCATTTTTTTATTATTATTTATAAGCTCTCTGGATATTTTTGTGGCTGGCTGGGCATCTGGAATTTGTAAGGCTGCGCTGGAAAATTTTCAGGAGACAAATAAAGCAGCAAGATAAATAAAGTCTTTTGTGTATTCACGAACCAAGATTTTGTTCGTAAAATTTTTTACTAAAAAGGTTGGATAGGGAAAATTTTAACTTTTACTGATGTATTTAATTGACAACGCTGAGTAGGATGACCAGGGGAAGAGTGAAGACTAGATATTTGCATCCTATGCAATGTTTTGATTAGATAAATCAAAGAATAAAGGATGAAATTAACAGAGAGACAGACACAAATTCATTTTTATGAAATATTTAATGAATTTTTGAAATAATTAACATCTTGAAATATTTGGTCTAGATAAAATATGATTTAAAAGCATCAATAGTGATTGTAGGATTAAAAAATCCAATTCCATAAAATATGTGTTGGAGTGCACGGAGGTTATTTAGGAAAATAAGTTTTTGAGTAAATGTTAAAAAATAAGATATATTATATTTTTTCAATTGGTTGAGCAACTTTGTAGATTGACATTTAAAAAAAAATAATTTATTATTTGTTTTAATCTACTTATATTCATTAATTACACCTACATGTTTCGGAAAAACCTTTCCATTGTCAGGGTGTTTCATAAATGTCAAAATATCAAAATTAATGATGTCTTTTGTTTTTTGGTTTTCTAAATTATTTAAAAAATAATTTTTAAATGTTATTGCTGAAGTTGGTTATTGGAAAATTTATGGAAATTTTAATGGAAAATTTTGGATTATTGGAAAATTTTTGGAATTTTTTTAGAATTGGACTAGTGGTTTAATTGTCATTTTGATCCTGTCTAAATACATAATATATCATCAATATACCTTCTCCATAACAAAATATTTTTTAACAAAAGTGAATCACAATTAAAAATAATTTTCCCTAAATTATCTACAAAAATGTCTGCAATTAATGGACTCGTGGGTGCTCCCATAGGAACTCCCTCTGTTTGATTATACATAACGTTGTTAAATTGAAAATAATTTTGGTTCATACAGAGATTCAATAAGCAATTTAGATCTTTAACCAAATTATTAGGTAAATTTGATGAATTTGATAAATCAGAAATGATTTCATTGATAGGTACATTCGTAAAAAAATTGACAATATCAAATGAAATAAATGAAATAATCACTGCCCCAGATTGCAGGAAAGCGGGAGGAAAGATGTTACACATCAAAAAATACTTATTTCAGATACTGTATTATCAAGAGTTTTGTGCATTAAATGTAAATGTGTTAAATATAAAATAGGCAAACCATAAAGAAAAACAATTCACATGATAATACGATATTAGATCAAAAGCGTCAGATCAGGTCAAGATCAGGCCGTGTGATATTTCGATAAGTCTGCTATCGTGTACCGTGTGATCTCACAGATCTGGAAGCCTCGAAATAACCAAATACGAGAAACTTACGAGAAACTTGTGAAATTCCAAAAATTGTGTGACAAAGTATTTCAACATGTGCATTTAAATTATTATGGAATATATACGTTGATCAACATTTATTTCTTGTAAAATGGGGGAAATCGTTCACTTTGTAGTGAACTTGAGGCTATAAACCTAGTTGATGCAACCGGCACCAACTGTGTTGTATATTTTCATCATTAGTAAACTAGCTGCAACCCGTGAAATATAACGGAACATTGGTTCGCGACTTCGCTAAGCCCTAGTATATATTTCTAGCATATTTTTGGCGCTCCGCGGAGACGCAGCCGTAGCAGCATACGTTGGACGGCCAGTTCGGGTCTGGTGGCCCAAGGTTCAAGCCCCGTGTCTGGCTGTTTAATTTCATTTTTTTAACCGTGAATTTGCATGAAAATATGGATGTTACGCGAAGTTACGGGGACAAACAGACAGACGGACGGACAGACATACAACGAAATTATTATGTTTGATTGATATTTCGTATAAAATGAATCGCCGTTGTACATTTTTAACTTTAAAAATTCCTAAACAAATAACCACGAGAAAACTTACTTGATTTTAGCGCAATAATTTACAATCAATCTTTATTATTAAGGAAAATGACAACACCTTATGCCTTGTCATATAATTGCAATAATTGAACAATTATCAGACAATTCTTGAACAGCGCAGCACTGAATCATTTGTATGTGCAAGAGATCGTCGTGGGATAATTCATTTTTTTCTGTTTCATATTTAACCCTTTCAGGGCGTTTGATTTTATTTTAATGGATAATCACTTTTTTTAAATATTGTTAACCGATACAAACAGACTAAGATTTTCTTTAATTTTTATTACAAAATTAAATTTTCAAAGCAAGAAAACACTTTGTGGCTTGACATTATAAGAAATTTAAGAAAAAATTACACACTATGTTTTAAACCACTTAATTGCTATATGTTTGTCAATGGTTTAATATATTAAACCATTCTGGTATTTATAAACTTAGCTGTAATGATTGCCCAGCTTTCTATATTGGTAAAACATCGAGAAACGTAAATATTAGAATAAAAGAACACATTAAATGCTTAACAAATGTAGGTTTTTCTGAATTTGCCGAACATCTAATTAATTTTAATCACACATTTAATAATAATACAGGGCCAAAAATTTTACACAAAAACGGATTAGGTTTGCGACTTAACAATCTAGAAGCATTAGAAATTAATAAAGCTATCAACAATAATAGTCAAATAATAAATAAACAAATAAATTTATCTAATAGTCCGATTTTAAAGTTGTTCCCTCTATCTTCAGTTAACTCCTCCCATTCCCTCCCCCCCACCTAGTTGACACTCTGTCCCTCTCTCTTTTTCTTTCCTCCTTTATAAATTTCTGTACCTAGATTAGTCTATATTGTAATTGTCCTGAAGAAGGTTGAGTCCAACCGAAACTAGTTGACAAACATATAGCAATTAAGTGGTTTAAAACATAGTGTGTAATTTTTTCTTAAATTTCTTACAAAATTAAATTTCCGACGGAACTCTCCTTGGCGCAAAATGGTGAAGAATTAAAGTTCGTTTATGGATAGAGACATATCGTAGCAAATTGATCACAAAAGATAGGTACATTAATATTTAAAAAATGCATATAAATCTTTCATTATACTTTTATTCAAGAATCGTCATTGATCATTGTTAAAAGTATAACAATTAAACAACATAAAAGGTTAAATAAAATTTAACTGTATATTTAACGATCTTCGTGAGCGTGAGCGATATCCTCTGTAACAAGTAAATTGTGTAGCGGTATTCCCTTTTTAAAACTATTTCATTAAACACTTCAGTATCACACTGGTAGTCATGCGGCGCGGTCGTTTCTTTGTTTACTATTTTTTATTTAAAGAAACGGTGACTACAAGATCACGATACTGTGATTACAGACTTATATCAATTTCATATACTCGTAAATTTAGATGAGGATTCGGAGTCCAAAACAGACGACAACAGTTTGTCTTATTGATTAAAAATAATTGTACGATTTTGAAACCATTTATGTAAAATTATATATATATGAAATTGTATATATATATATATATATTCTTAAACCTCATTGTTACATCACATTATTATTTGAGCAGTCTGGTAGCGTTGGTGACGGACATTGTTACGTAGAGAATTATACATTTTGATTAATACCTATGACATTTGCGATATAGCAGATAACGGATTCACCTATTAGTTTCATTTTTCAATAAATTAAAATATTAAAAAATCCAATTTAGAGTATTTAACGTAAAAAAGCATATACAGGGTTATTTGTAAAACATTAATAACCTCGCAGTACTATATTCCTGTCTTGATTATGAGTCGAAAATGTTCAAGCTATTATGACCTTATGTCAATAGTTTAGGAGATATGCGACATCAAAATTTGCATTTTTTTTTTCAATATTTCTGACTTCTTTTTTGTAAAACGTTGGACTATCATTACAGTAACTTATATCGAATATGAAAAATTCATTCTCTTTAATACAAGTCAAATAAAAAAATAAAAACCTTCGAATTTCAATTGGAAAATATTCCAATTGTAATTTTTTCAGGGTTTTTATCATAATATATAACATAATTTACCTTCTGAAGTGCCTTGTTCTCCGCTATTGGCATGTCAAAATTAAGTTATTTGAGGTTATCTATAGGCAACTAGTGCGTACGCTGATATTTCAGAAGTTAAATTGGTATCAAATATAGGTGTACGTGGACAGATAGAATGTTAGAACAATGAGACGCAATTTAGTATGTAGGCACATTATTTCACAAAGTTCATAGTCTGATCTATCGCTCAAAAGAAACGTCAATTTAGATTGCATTGCCGATATCCTGTCCAAATGAAACCTTTATCCGCAGCATTCCAGGATGACATCAGAGTGCGCCTTACATGTTTGAAATGATAATTTGAGGTAACCGTTGCATCTGGACATTTCCCTTGATGTGGATTGTCCTTGGGTAATTCTATTTTGAATATCACACTTCAATTGATTCCATCTCCCTGCGGCCTCAGTGTCGTCCAGAAGTATTAGATTTTGTCGTGATGGATCCATTCACGTAATATTAGAAGGTGTATGCGCCCTACGTAGGTGGCATGTGAATCTGCATTTATCCTATGCACAAATTATTACATGCGGCTATGATTTACATGGCGCGTAGAAAAAGTCCTGTGAACAGACAAAGTTCATGTAATATTCGACATGTAATGTTGGATTCAAAGGTTACTTGTAAATCCTACAATATTTTACCAGACCGCCCAATAGTCGCGGACGTAGTCCGGACTTTGCAATGATTTATGCGGCCGCTGTCAAATTTATAACCTTAGATGTATGAAGCTACACGCCCCACCATAGATATTACGGCTAGACATGCGCACGGACTGTGAACCGGTCCTACCACGCGAGCAATTGTTCTAGTACCTACCTTGAATTTTAATTACTTGCATGGAGCATATTTCAATAACTTTACAACGTAACAATATATGGTTTTGGCCATGTGGAACGTATGAACGAGGAGAGGGTGGCAAAGAAAATATATGAAACAAGTGTTGAAGGCAACAGGAATAGAGGGCGTCCGCGAAAGACTTGGCACGATCAGATACTGTAAGTATTTGATGATGGCCCTGTTAAAAGCTTCAACAATCGTAGAACTTGTATGAGAAGATGTATGAATATAGCCGAATCAAAAGTGGTGTGCCAAGATGTAAGAATATGGCGTTCATACCTCTCTGCCTACCCATACTTTCAGAAAATTTAGCTTAACCAATTTACTTGATCAGATCAGAGCTTGGAAAGGGTTAATTTTAACGCGTCTACTCACGGCTCTCCTTTAACTGCTGCCTCCCGTACCGCTGGTCGGGTGAGCGAAAAAAATGTCTTCCCGAATGTAGTCAACCCTGGAGCGCGGGGAGGCCGGGGTCATCCGGCCCATTTTTATGCAATAAATGGCGGACGTAAATAATTTTCCGACCCGAACACGCGCGCGTGCCGGGAATGGCGAATACGGGAGGTGGAGGATCGGGGTCCGCATTGTTTGCGTATTTATGAAAGGGAAAAGTAAGCATGGCGATCACGCCATCAGCCCGGAACCTGGCGGGGTAATTCATGTTCGCTTTGCGTCCGTCACACGGCGGGCGTGGGACGGGAGGGAAGCCGAATTGTGAGGTTTTAAATCTGCGATACGCAAGATGGCCGGGATGGGGACCACAAGTGATATTTATTAATGACATGCTTAGCTTCATTTTGCGGCGAAATATAGTTGCGCGGTGTTGCAATTATTTACTCGCTGCATATTTAAAAAAAATAATGTAGAAATACTTTTCGGCGAAATGCAACAAAAAAAGGAAACATTAAATAAAATTTATTTTTAATTTATTTATTGATTTAAGTACACGTATTCGCGGTGAAGGGTTTCGAAAAAATATCTTCTAAATATAATAGTTTTTATTTATAAATAGTTTACACATCTTTTTCAGCACCAGAATTATTTATTTATTTATTTAACGCCCATACGAGCTTTTACAAAATATAAAATAAAAAATCACATAAGACAGATATGCAGATAAAAAGATTCAAGTAAAAGGTTACAGTTACAAGTAAAAATCACAAAAGATAGATAGTTATAAAGATTGCAGTACATTGACAGGATAAAGTATATATAACGAACAGGTTAAAGTATATGTAATAGATTTGAGTAAATTAAAAGCAGAAGTGAAAAAGAGAACTTTAAACAGGAAGAATTATAAAATTTATTTATCCATTACCATTTAGTTGACATGTAAAGAATTGTTTGAATTTAGTCCTATACACAGTTATACTATTACCAAAAATGTCGATCACCTCCGCATGTTCATTCCCTAACGAGTGTAATCTGGGGATTACGGAGTTTGCTAACGGTACTGACATTTCATCTATAATAGAATAATGTACATAATCACATATATTATTACGTATATAAAAGATAATTTTTTGAGGAGGAATTTTATTTGAACCGTATCACCTTGAACACGTGACAATGCATTTGCGTAGATACCAAAGCCAACATGAGGTACACTAAATCAATGTCAGGTTTTTCATGAATGTGTTGACGAATGGAATGGTAAAAACAGATAACTAATTAACAGATGATATGTCAAGCGAGAAAAATATAAATGTATCGGATGATTCAATGCTCCATCTTTAATTACAACATTCTGCGTATCGAGATGTTTGACATTTGACATACCTGTCTGTAGGCCTCTTTTTAGTACAAGTTTTTATTTTATATAACACATATATATACGTGAAAGCAATAAACTTATGTTATTAAATCTTCATTTTATCATAAAATAGTTCATTGATTTCATTAAACTTTGTTTATATAATCAAATGAACACGAACACAAACAAAAATTTCATACGTGGCTGATATTAAGAATTTTAATACAGAGTGACATTTACAATTCATATAGGACAATTAGCTGCAACACGTTAAAAGTTGTATTTATATATGCGCAGAACAGGTAAATATCTTGCATTTATACACCATAAAAAACTGTTGAGTAAATGCAATTACCGCACCCTAGAATCATGAACACAGGAAGGCCTAGTGATATTGGGGGTTAAAATAAAAAAAAATGAATCTGCGTTCTAATAGAGAATTATAGCCTATTCGTACCAAATACGCATTACTTCAAGTGGCAAAATGAAGAAAAGATATTATGAATAGGCACACCGTAATGCGTACTGTGCAATTTTCAAACGGACTAAGCGATCATTTAAATGTTTTTAAAGAGTTAGTGTATATTATAGATATCTCACAGAGACGAAACTGTATTAATTATGGGAAAGTAGGTATAGAAGTCATTTGGGTGTACACAGGACTTATGACCTGTCTTTTTATGGTTGGCTTAAGTGATCACTTTACACAATTGTAACATTCGCCATTTCCACCCATGATAGAATATACCATGCTTATTCATTTTTTTGGAAGTTGTATATATGTTCAAATTGCGTAGAAAGCTTTCATATATGAGTTGTAAGCGCCTTTTCCATGCGGCCTGTACAAAGCCATTTTCATTCCCCTAAATCCCCACAGATGTCGCTAATGAGAAAATCTACAATTGATTGCGGAATTTTGGAAGCAATATACAGTTTTATAATATAGTTTTTAAAGAGAGCATTAAAAGCATCAGGCGGAAGATTGATCCTATATAAATAAGGTTTTCACCTCGTAAATTGAACGGTAAATTGGAAAATTTTTCATGCTACTTAAAAATGTGATAAAATATAATTAGAGAGAGATGTTTTAAAGAACAGAATAGAGGGTCTTACCAGTGAAAATGGTGTGAAGAGTACCGTCTCTAATATCTGATCTACCTCCAATAATAGAAAAAAGATAATTTGGTTTTACGAAAGAACCGGTCAAGTTATTAATTGCTTGCTTTCTACCATTCGATTGTATTCTGCGCTAACCGCAGCTCTGATCACATCGTTACCAGCGGTTACTAAAAAATAAATTCCCATCTATATAAATAAAAATGTAAATGTTCGTTTGTACAAAATCACTAATCTCTGAAAGTTCTTCACCGATTGCTTTGAAGTTTTGGAAAAACATTGCTTTCAAATACAATAAACCTTCTATTGCTTTGAAATTCCTTTTTTAGTTCCTCAACTATTGCTTTGAAATTTTGACACAACATTCCATTCGAATTCGCACAAATTATTTGAAAAAAAGGCGCCGGTAACTACTCTTTCAATTTTGTTAAATATTTAAATGTACCAACCTAACATTTTCCGAATTCAAATTTTTTGATTACATTCGGTTGACTCTGCTTAAATTTAAATAAAGCGATTGAACCAATGAGAAGATGCACTTCCGAACTTAACGTTTAATAATATATTTTCAAAACAATTCTGTACCGTTCGACGAATCTGATCCCAATTTTGTATTTCTTTAAGACCCGGCGGGTTACATGGGTGACTTTTTCCACTCCACTCCACTTTTTACCCATTCTCCTCTCCCTGATATAATTTTATTGCAAATCTGTACTGTTCTACCAAATTTCGCGTATATATTATTTAGGACCTGGCGGTAAACATGGTTCACATTTCTCTCCTAGACATCCCACCCATGCCACCCTAGATTAAATGGAAACATTGTTTTTTTAGAGATTTTGCAAAAGAATGGAAACTTTGTTTCCCCTCACAAACTTATTTTTTACTTAATCCTTAACCTGCGCAACGCCGGGTACGACCAGTTAGTAACCAAATAAAAATTTGCATTTTTAGTATCAATATATTTTTCGAGCCAGTTTTCAAGAATTGTGCTGTACATGGGCTACCACAACGCCGTGTAACCCGCGCATTTGTTCTTGTGTAAATGAAACACATGTGTAAGTTAGCACCCCCCCGTTCCGGGCTGGAGATATGATCGGCACGTGCGCGGCGCGTGAGGGATTTTAAAAGTAGCCCCTCTCTCCCCCTCCGCCGGTAGCCCCGCCATGTGTCTGTCGGCGCAAACACGCTAATTAATTTCAAGTAATTCACTTTGTAAACATTACAGTTATCGCTTGCGAGGAGAAATGTTGCCTTGTGGCTTGTTCTCTCTGCTCTGCAATTTATTATTTATCAGCTCTGGGCTGGATACAGCGCCTTGGCATACTAAAAATATATTTGATTATAAATATTAGTTATTTTGCCTTAAGCCGAACCAAAGTGTGTAATCCTTAGAATTGTGTGTGAATAATTGATGTAAATTTTGATTGAATGGAGTACTAGGAAGATCAAAATTTTTTCAAATATACTAATCAAAGACGTATAATTATTACCTGTAATACGCAATTATTTCATATCATTTTCCCCTATAATATACTCATCATACTATGTTTTAATATTCATCTACTCAAGTATTTGAATTATTTAAAAAAAAAAATTAACAAAATAATAATTTGTATTTTTCAGTAGTTTTTTATCACCTGGACGAAGTAAGTTACTGATTTTGAAACATGATGGATATTTATAAAATCTCAAATTATAATTCAAAGTTAATAATAAATTTCATTAGAAGTGTTATTTGAATGAATTCTTTTTCTGGCATAGTCAATATTTCGCGTGAGTGTAATACTATGCTCAAATGATTTCTATTAGAAATGCGATAATAATAATTAAAAATGGCTTCAATATTTTAGTCTTTTGTCTGTTTTAAAATTATGGAGTCTTTTCGTGAGGTACAGATGAGTTATTTTTTTAATACCAATTATAATAATTTCTTTGTCTGTCTGTCCGTCCGTCCATCCATCCATCGGCGTAACTTTGTGTAACATCCGTAACTTTCAAAGTGATTTTTTTTCGAATTTAAAAAAAATAAATTTAAATAAATACTTATTCCTTAGGAACCGAAATGTAAGAGTACCGTAATTAACTGTTCGAAGAATATTTTTTCTTCTTCTGTATGAAGGCTTGAACTTTGTGGTGACATTATTATTAAAATAAAACACAAATCACTTTGTTTTCACCACTATATTAGATTAAAAAATCTACATGTTTCGAGAACAATGTTCTCTTCATCAGGATTATTGTGTACTAATCTTAAAAGTTGAAACAAGCAAATATGTTACGGTGAAGGAGCGGTTGAGGGGGTTGGTGAGGGGAGGGGGGGTTCGAGGTGTTGATTATTATGGGTCATTTGGAATGTTAAGTGGAAAAATATTCAAAATAGGATTGTGCAAAAATTTCGTCTGTGTATTTATTATATTAGACTTAATATTAACATTTTTCCTAATTTCGAGTATTTCTAAATTATTTATTTGAGGTATCTTATAGTTGAAATGTAAAAATTTTAAGCCTGTGTTAATATCAAATGTATGGTCAAATTCTATTATTGACGGGTTACATCTAGCATATTACGTAATAAATGCGTAAAATAATAAAAGTTGAATATCTAAAAATGAAATATTGGTGTGTTTTAGTAATGGTGTTAAATTCAACTAGAAGCAATATACTTCATTGTTTAGTAAGAGTTCTATCAATTTGTATAGTATCGTGACCGATTTCTAATTAGTTTAAAGTGTTTTGTATGTGTATGTATAGTTTCAGAGCTAAGAGCACGTATATCGTTGTTACTATTGGTTCTGGTGTGAAGTTTACTGTTTACCTTGAAGACTTTATTTTTTTTCGAGTATATTAATGTATTTTTGATTATTTCTATGTACATTAATGTGTATTTACATAATTAACAAGAAAACATTATTTATTGATTTGGTTTTAATTTTTTTTTTTTTTATTATTATTTTTTTTTTTTTTATTTTTTTTTTTTTTTTATTTTTTTTTTTTTTTTTTTTACGCTTCAACAGGCCATGAGGCCCAATTACAGAAGCGAAATACATCACAAAACACCCAGGCTTGAGTAAATCACATAGATTAAATTATGACCTCACCGGGAATCGAACCCGGAACCCTCGGTGTGGGAAGCCAGTGTCATACCCACTGCGCTACGAGGGACATGTGGAAAGACATGATAATTTATATATAAATAAAATACTTGTATAAAACCACTTTTGAGTTTAAGTTATGCACGAATAGTTTCGAAAACTACTAATATTCTCATCTACAGGTGAGACTATAAACATTCTCGAGGCCAGTGGGCCAACTAAAATCCGATGAACAAACATTAACAAACAACAAAAAATAAATTTAAAAGTAACTATTTGCAAAAAGGACCTGGTTATTTAAAATATTTAATTTACTATTTACACTTTTTATAATTTCAAAATTTCTCATTTATCCAAATGTAGTCTTACGATATTAGTGCAGCATGTAAAATTTGCAAATCCTAATTAATATTTATTTTATTTATTGATCTTGATCTTGATACATCGTTAGGGAACGGAGCCACTCATCTCAGTAGGAAGAACCTGTGCCGAAATTAGCAGCTCACAATTAAATCAGAACATAAAAATGTAAATATAAAACAAAATAGAATATAAATATAAAATTAGTCAATGAATTGAGGATATAAATACAAAATATGGATATTTAAAACAGTTGATATTATATAATACAATAGCAGTAGTGAAAATAAATGGAATAAATGTAAAAAATCATATGTATGGATAGTAACAATATGTAGATAGTAATGATTATCAAAGCAATAGAAAAGGAAAATGAATATACCTACGTAAAAAAATATATGTATGTTCTCGTATATTAAATTTAAAAAAAAAACTAACCCAAAAAAACAAGTTTTTATTACGCTCCACGCGTCGGGCTCGAAAATAAAATAATATATAAATCGTTAATATTTCGAAAAATCCAAAATTATACAATAAAGCGTACTCACTGCAATATTCCGCGGAGCGTCAGTACCACGTGGTATGTTTACAAGTGAATACGCATGCGATGTATCTGTCAAGATGACAATGCGGGGAAACGAAATCGTTCTCGAACTCATCGAGCTGTATCGATCGAAGGTCGCATAGAATGTCCGTCCTTCTTTCTCTTTGCAGTAAATAATTTCGCATTCTCCTCTTTTTTCTCCTCTTACTTTTCGATAAACTCATTAACATAAACAGATACGCGGCTATCATCATAACCTCATAGGGCGATATATTTCCGCGACGTCTGGAAAACAATAATTATTTGCAAAAAGGACCTTGTTTTTAATAATATTCAATTTACTACAGTAAAACCTCGTTAATTTGAAATTGCGACCCAAAAAAACATTTCGAATTGCGCGGAACCCCGTTTTCGCCAAATGAGATACCGCAGCTGTCAACATAAGCTCATCGGGTGACATTTCCGCGACAAGATATGCGAGTCCCGGTGTGTACACGTCAAATGGCCGCGTCATTGTCCCCGAAACATGAGCGTAGATGTTGATGCGACATGCCGAGCGGAATGTTTCGCGATTTGTCCCCTAGTGAATACATGGCTTAATTATAAAAATTTTTTTTTGATTTTTTAAAATTTCTAGACTAGAATACCCCCTTAAACAAGTTGCAGCGCAAACGTTTGTCTAACATCTAGAATATTGTGGTAATTAAAAAGAGATCCAATGGATATCTAAAAGGGCGGCCCTTACGGCAAGTTAGTTGTGTGGTCGGTGTTTATCAACAAGTAATACTTCCTAGGAGGTTTCTCTAATCTCTGACCGTATGTCTATGCCCACCAAATTGCAAATGCACTGATAGATTTTTAGATGCTACTGTTGTACGCATTGTAGGTGCCTACATAACCTAATACAGGGTACCTGCTCCGCTCTGCCATTTGTCCACAACCTCAGCGGCAGGCGTTATCAATCAAACGTGTTTTATCTGTCACGGAGAGTTTGACAGGCGCCGGATCCGGCATTTCATCAGGCGGGGAGCGCTTTGTTAAAGCCTTTCAAATTATTTTCGCGCGGAAAATACGCGAGCCGATTCGTCAGTCTACACACACGCACATGCACACACATCGGTTTATTTAATCTATATCTATAACACTCAATGTCTGTCTGTCTGTCTGTTCTCTATACAAATCCACACCGTTTGTCCGATTCGATTCAAATTTTGCATACTTATGCTTTGGGATCCGGCGGGTAACATAGATAACATTTACCCCGTATTCTCATACCCCTTCCCCACCCCTGACATATTTACGATGCAAATCTGTATCGTTTGACCGATCGGTCTCAAAATTTGGAAACTTATTCTTTAGGACTCAGCGGGTAATATAGGTGATATTTCCCCCCTATTCTCATACCCCTTCCCCTCCCCTGACATATTTTCAATGCAAATCTGTACCGTTTGACCGACCGAACTCAAAATTTGGAAACTTATTCTTTAGGACTCGGCGTGTAGTATAGGCGGTATTTCCCCCTATTCTCATACCCCCTCTCTACCCCCTGACTTTTTCGCAAATCTGTACCGTTTGACCGATCGGACTCAAAATTTGGAAATTTTTTAGGACTCGGCGAGTAACATAAGCAATATTTCCCCCCTTTTATTATACCCCTTCCCCTCCCCCTGACATATTTTCGATACAAATCTGTACCGTTAGATCGATCGGACTCAAAATTTGGAAACTTATTCTTTAGGACTCAGCGGGTAACATAGGCAATATTTCCTCCCTATTCTCATACCCCTTCTCCTCCCCCTGACATATTTTTGATGCAAATCTGTACCGTTTGACCGATCGGACTCAAAATTTGGAAACTTATTCTTTAGGACTCGGCGTGTAGTATAGGCGGTATTTCCCCCTATTCTCATACCCCCTCTCTACCCCCTGACTTTTTCGCAAATCTGTACCGTTTGACCGATCGGACTCAAAATTTGGAAATTTTTTAGGACTCGGCGAGTAACATAAGCAATATTTCCCCCCTTTTATTATACCCCTTCCCCTCCCCCTGACATATTTTCGATACAAATCTGTACCGTTAGATCGATCGGACTCAAAATTTGGAAACTTATTCTTTAGGACTCAGCGGGTAACATAGGCAATATTTCCTCCCTATTCTCATACCCCTTCTCCTCCCCCTGACATATTTTCGATGCAAATCTGTACCGTTTGACCGATCGGACTCAAAATTTGGAAACTTATTCTTTAGGATTCGGCAGTTAACGTGGGCTATATTTCCTCCCTCCTCTCTTACCTTTTCTCCCTCCCCCTGATATATTTTCGATGCAAATCTATACCGTTCGAATCAAACCTTTGTTTCCCCTCACAAATTTATTTTCAACTTAATCCTTAACGCGTGCATCGCCGGGTACAAACAGCTAGTATTAAATATATTAAATAAGAGCTTAATATTAATATTTTATATACTTAATATTTTAATTCCGTTGATAATGTTTATATTTCGTTTTCGTTCGATCATGTCATTACACGCTAAGCTGAGGCTCTGACA
This sequence comes from Agrypnia vestita, assembly GCA_016648135.1. Classification (NCBI taxonomy): domain Eukaryota; kingdom Metazoa; phylum Arthropoda; class Insecta; order Trichoptera; family Phryganeidae; genus Agrypnia; species Agrypnia vestita. The sequence continues at coordinate 79,243 of JADDOH010003073.1, forward strand.
TCTTAGGCATCATCGCGTCTATACAGTTTTTTTTGTTTTAGTTATTGACGCATTCAATTTTTGATTATCATTGTCTGTTCACAGTTGGATAAGGGCCTCCCCCAACGCCTTCCACTTTTATCTATCCGTTATTACTTACTGCCCGGTATTTCCACAGAATTTTATGATATCATCATTAGAAGTAAAGCGAGTTCTAGGACCTCTGGGTTAAAAACTAAGTAACTGCACTCGTCCAGCGATTATGCATTCTCCAAAAACATACTTATCCTGTATTTTCTAGTCAACTAGTCAACGTAAACTTATATTTTTGATATACTTTATTATTTATACTAGCTGTAACCCGTCAAAAATGACGGTATTTTTACATGTCGGTTCCTAAGGAATAAGTTTTTTTAACTAATTCCTAAAAGTTTTACGTAAAAAAATATTTAAAAAATTACTTAAAAAAATGGAAAAAAAATTAAGTAATTTTTTTTGTGAAAATTTTACCTAAAAAAATACGTCATAAATCTTACGTATTTTTTTTAATATAAAGAAATTACGGACGTTACACGAAAGTTACGGGTACAGACAGACAGGCAGGCGGACGAAAAGACAGCTAGCGAAATTATTATAATTGGGAATTTTATAAACCGCTACTCTCGTTAAACTTTGTATGACATCAGCATTGATAAAGAGCTTTAAATATTTAAATCTACTCCTTTCACGTCTCGCTCGACAGTGTATTGGTTAGTATCCCCACATGTCACTCGGTAGACCGTGGTTTATTTCACCAGGGATATACTTATTTTATTTATTCAAAGTAATTCGTGATAGTTTTTTTGCATTTAACACCCTCTGTTAGTAAATTCTAAACCTCTATACAGTCTATACTCAATCTAACATTAAACGGGACTAATATGATAACTGACGCAACACTCGCAATTGAATGTGATCTTTTGTTTAGTTGCCTGTAAACAATAATCATTCGAGTTTATTCCCTGTTAATAGCGGGACCTATTTCATTAATGGATCTTTCAAATTAGAAATTAAGTATTGTATTCAGCAGGCGTGGGTAAGTATGTTGAAACGTGACCTTCAGGTAACATACATGGTATCTTTAGATTAGGTAGAACAAAACATTTGGGGGAGTCTTCGTTCGAAAATATTGTAACGAGGCTAAAAAGACTCACGCACTTCTGTCAAGTGACAGTTGTTTGAAGTTGGCACAATACTACCGAAGTCACCTTCAACTTTCGAGGGACGTCTGCAACTTTCCAGGAACATCTGGAATTTACGAGTACTTTCAAGTAAACACTGGAAACGTCTGGATAACAGCATTAGCAAATGTAAATACGACACACGGGAGTAAGGAGTCAGTTAGATGTTTTCCGTGCGCGTTGACAGGCGATAACAAAGTGAAGGTAGCCGCGAGCGGCGGGTTAGGCCGGCCAAGCGAGAGGCCAGTGGTGCCAAGCGAGCGGTAATTCGACAGCGAAGATTCCGGAAAGTTCTTATAAACGGAAGGGAAATTAATAAGTGCGGAAATAGGATGCAATATTCTAGTGAATAGTGAATAAAGTGTCAAAGCGAATATAAAGTGTCTATTTACGAGTGATAAATTTGCGAAACAGTTTAATTTAAGGAATAGCGTTTCTTTTATTAGTGATCAGTGACCTAGTACGTTTGAATAATTAATTATTCAGTAATCAATAAATACATTGTTGAATCCCAGCGTTTTCATTAATTCCTCCTGCAGCCACGACACGTGACAATATTCCTTACACTTTGAGTGAAATCTGGACAGTTACAGAGATAAGCGACATCAAAGTTTATCATCATAATCGACATTAATATTTCTGTGAAACGTTGGACTATCACTTTCGGTAACTTATATGAGATATTGGAAATTCATTCGCTTTAATGCAAGTCAAATTAAATTACAAAAACATTAAAAATATATTTTTTAATTTAATTGTTCGAAGAATATTTTTTCTTCTGAATGAAAGTTTGAATTTTGTGATGACATTATTATTAAAAAAAAAACAAATCACTTTGTTTTCACCACTGCGCAATATCGGGGGAGTTCAATGTTGGAATAGAATTGCCCACTTTCGCCAACGAAGAAATTTCATCCTTTATATGGACAGGATAAGTCGAAAAAAGTAAACAGTAAGAGCCGTGAGAGTTGGGGATGTAGATTATTTACTCTTCGCGCATGATGTAGCAAGACTGGCGCCCACACAAGAGGACCTACAGGAGTGGATAAACTCCTTCAATGAAGAGTGCACTCAAGTAGGGATGAAGATTAGTACTGCCAAAACAGAGGATGTGGTCGTAGGAAGAGACCAAGAGCAGTGCTCGATTAGCATATAGGGGACCTACCTGAAGCAAGTCGAAAAATTCGAATACGTTGGTGTGGAATTTTCTAGCGACGAGAGGCAGCAAAGTGAAATATATATAATAATTGAAGCTGCTGCCGGCGTTCTACGTTCTCTATTTAGTGCGGTAATAAGAAAATCCGAGATAATTTTCAAGACAAAATTGACTGTCTTCAAATGGTCATCAAATTTGGATCCTGACATAAAGAGTGAGTGCAAGGATCCGGGCTGCCGAGGTGAGTTGTCTAAGGAGGTAGCGGGAGTCACATTGATGGGCAGAGTTTCAATATAAGTCACACACTCGGCATGGAGCCCCTACTCCTTCACATAGAAAAATCACAAATGAGGTGACTTAGACATGTGCTATGAGTCCTGCTGGCAACCCCGGAAGGAAGACGGCCGGTAGATCGCCCCAGATTAAGCTGGGAGAAACAAAAGAAAAATGTGTATGAAAACAGAATGGGTCTAGACTGTAGACTCTTGCAGAAGCAGCGCAAAACAGGAGAATATGGAAAATGGCCCCCGACCCTACTCGGAAAAGGGGATGAAGATGATGATGATGATCATGATATTATTATTCAAAAATACGTAAGTATCAAAACTACTTAAGTATTTTAAAATAAAAAAACGGAGTTTATTTAAAAATAAATCTTACTCGTTTTGAAACACCCTACATTGTACAGTTTATATAAACATCATAGAAAAGTTAATGAATTACGCATAGGCCTGTGGATGGTGTTTAGTCGAGGGAAAAACTGCGAAATAGGAGAAATTATACGAAAAAGCTTTGGGTAAAAACGAGGGCATTTGCGTAAAGTTACGAGGAGAATATGAGAAGTTCACACAGTCGGCGTGCTTTATCGGCCGCCCAATCAATATTTCATCCGATTTAATCAATTATCGCCCATTTTCGGTGGCCGATGGCATTACAGATTGGGAAATGTTTTTACAAGCGAAGGGAGGGTTTGTTTGCCCAGACGGGGGATGCTGCGGGTGGCGGAGGGGGAACTAACCCGAAGGGGGCGTGTCTCTGAGCGTGTTTTCCTCTGATTCCTGACCACGCTATTTTTTCCTGTTATTTTTCTTTGAACACCTAACGCGGTCGTTAAATTGGGCCAATTGATTTTTGATCTGGTCCCTGTTAGTGATTGCGTCGGGGCTTGTTCGTTACGTTTATCAATTCATTTATACTTTCGGGTCACCCTTAACGCTACCCCTACTCTAGGGGTGTGACAGATAATTAATTGGGAGGTAAATTCAATTAGCAATATAAATAAATAGAGTAATGCTGTTTTCATTCACTGATCGCTATCTCGCTATCTTGCTTAGAGGGACGAGTGGCCAACCTAGCGATGTTGATACTTAATGCCTTGGATGCTAGTTAATTTCGCTTCTCCCAGCACACTACCGTTTGAAGATTTATTAGGAAACTTTATTCTAGACAACCGGAGGAATAAACGTTGCTGGTGGTGCCTTCGCGATGCGATGATTCGGTATGGCTAGTTTCCCATCAATTTATTGGTTTTCAAAACAATCTTTGGGAACTAAAAGAAGCTACGAACTTTGGTGGTCGTCTAGTCAGGTTACTTATAAAAATGAAGTCAAGCACACATTAATGCACCCAGTATTCAATTAGGCGTAACCCGACTCGCCATTGGGTATTACAATATGTAAAATAGCTTAGATGAAATAAAACACAATCACTTTGTATAAAGACCACGAATTTCATTACTTACCACGCCAACCAGTTTCGCTTATATATAAAAAGAGTGCACATAAACAAGGGGGGGAGAATATAAAACTACGTTAGAAAAAGAAAGATAGACATAGAAAGAGATAGAAAACATATACATGTGTGAAAAAACGGGAGACAAACTAAGACAATGAATAGATGGCCAAGAAAGGGGAAGAGGAATTACGGATCATTATGGATAGATAATTAATGGATTTATAAGCAAAATTTAAGAAAAGATGCTTTATATCTCAACACTAAAACCGCTGCTAGAGCGCCAGGTGCGGCATTATACAAACACATACAATATAACACGAGGACTATCTATCAGATAATCTGTATATTAAAAAATAGAATATCATTGCGGCGATACTCGCTAGATGTCGCCCCAGCACATAATTTTCACACATCAAACACCGAAGGGAACTCAGATGTTAGAAGCGAACATGAATGAATGCGTGCATGAATGAACCCATTTGATGTCGAAAAAATCTATCGCTGAAGGAGCAATAAATTGAAATAGAGCCTTAACAGGCTATTAACCGCGCGTGGTTCCAGGCTTCTTGCATTGTCCCGAGTAATTAATCACCCTCGACCTGGAGGCTCCGCCGCTGCTATCAGGCTTATGAAGATCTATAGGAGAGGCCCAGCATCCATCCGGGGTGACAATAGCGCACCCTACTTGCCCGTCCCATTCAGCGGAAGGGTTGCCGCTTGAGGGAAGCTCTTCAGGCCCGGGCGAGGTATTAAGTTAATGTAATGTGCCCATTATGAACGGAATCAGGTTTTTATAGAATATAAAAGGAATATCTGTGTCTCGACATTAAAATGTGAACTAAAGAGGGTATTCAATTTATTTTTTTAGAAAATACTTTCAGATCATTTTCTTTATTCCCAGGGGTGCGTCGTAGCGAGCGTCTTAACGATTTTTTCTGTTACTAAAGCAGTATCATTTCAAACCTTTCTGTTCGTTTTTCAGATTAATTTTAATAACAGATAAATATAAATATATCTGAATTGTATAAAAATTGCTTATTTATATTTTTCTAATTTTTTTTTTTAAAAACTTTTTAAAAAAAATAATGATTATTGGCGACGAATTTTATATATTAATACATTTTCGAATCAAATTTCAAAACATCTACCGAAAAATATTAGACCATGCATTTCATACAAATAATAATATAGGGAAACTCCTCATAAATCCAAAATATAAAAATAATATATTTAACAACTTTCGTGCAAAGATTGTACAGCGTTTTGTATTGGAAAAGCCGGCCGAAATTTTAATGTAAGAGTTAAAGAGCATTTGAGATGTCTGAATAATCATGTTTTTTCTGAGTTTTCAAAACATTTATTTGAGAATGATTTCGGTTTTGATAAAAATTTAAGACTTTTTATATTCTTGCAATAATTTCAGAATATCTTTTTTCCATTTTTAATTAATATTCACGATGATTTCGAGTAAGTCAACTAAGTATGCCGTTATCCTCGCAACCCACGCATTTCTCGTTGTCCTCTGGCGTTGGTTAATCAGTGACCGCGTGGTGTTAAAATCTCATATTTTTTCTCTTTTTCTCTTTTCTCCCAAAGAGGGGAGACTGAGATCTCACCTTGCAACACATTTCAAAGATTACCCCGAGTCCAGAATCTCATTCGTGGACACGGACTATTAGATCTGACATCGAGGATTATCTTTTGTTAGCAACGTTCTTGTCGGGAGGAGAGTCTTGTCGGAATATTAATTCTTTAATACACGCTACCTCTTAAAAGTAATGGGTTAGATGGTAATTCCGTTTTAAAACGATTCTTTTGAAAGACTTCTTATAATTTTATGTATAAACTGGAGGTAATGGCGGAGGAAGGAGCACGTCCGATCATTTCGTGCGCTTTTCCTCTGAAATGCCCCCAGCGGCTTGTTTCCCGGTAATACCCGACTTTTTAAAAATGTTTATGAAGGACTTTAAGAAAAAGTCGGTTTTAATTTCAGAAAAGGAATTCAATAAAAGGAGAGCATTCATTACATTAAGCTCACGAGAAAACTTATTCTAGTATATTTCTTACAAAAAGTGCTGTAACAAACACCTTTTAGTTTTATCAATTTTCTAGTATTATGTCTTACATGTAACCCGGTATTCAAATACAGTCTAACCTTTATTTTCACCCCAAACTAATGAATCGCAGGAGATGCGCTTTGACGGAGATGTGTAGGGGATATTTATGAATATGCCTGAATTTTCTTCCTGCTTGCAGAATGCATCATTAGCTGGCAGTTAGCCTCTGAGTGAAGAAGTCTCGTTTGAGATTTTGCCAAAAACTTTGCGTTACTCAGGTGGAAATCATTCGTAAGATCCAACAGGCTTTCGAGGATGCTGCTATGAAAATCTCAAGGATAAAAAAGTAGTACATCCGCCTGAATGATCAGTAGACGACAAAGCGTCTCCTAGTAGGCCTTGAACATGCTCGCAACAATGTGATTGACCATGTGCGAACTTTGGTCATGCAAACGAGGTGTTGGTAAGCGTTGCATCGATATATCCGAGAATGATGGAGCCAAAGCAGCTCAGTTTGTATTTCCCATTCCTCGCCTTTGGTTCGGGCTTTTTTTGTCAAACCCAGAATTCCCCTAGTTCGTCAGGCTCTTTACTCTCCCGCAATGACCTCGTGTGATTATTGGCAATTCCCCAAATCAAAAGTACCGAAGAAAGTGTCAAGAGAATACACCATTTCAAAAAGTGCGTTCCAGAAGTATTTCCAGCAATGGCGGGACCGCTGGGAGATATGTGTGTTTGTAAGTTGGTGTGTATAAACAAATGCGTTTCTGTTTTCCAAAGGTTCAGTATCTTACCACACCTCAAATTTGATACATATTGTAATGTAGCTAAAAGAAGTCGCGCACTTCTGTCAAAGTGACAGTTGTTTGAATGATTGTCAAAGTGACAGTTGCTTGAGGTGATTCCAGATCCGAAGGAACCGAAGGATCTGGAATCACCTCCAACTTTCGAGTGACGTTTGTAACTTTCCAGAAAAATCTGGAAATTGCGGGTACTTGCTAGTAAAGTCTGTAAAACGCGAGGAACTTCTCGAAAACGCGGGAAGCGTCTCGGAATTTCGATAACAGCATTAGCCACTATAAATACACGTGCAAGAGCAAGTTCTAGAGTTATTTTCCGTGCACGTCTGACAACGACAACAGAAGCGAAGGTAGCCGCGAGTTGCAAGTTGCCAGGACGGCCAGGCGGGCCGTAATTCGACAGCGAAGATTCCGGAAAGTTCTTACGTAGCGAGATAAACCGAAGCGAAATTAATAAGTGCGAAAATTGGATGAAATATTCTGGGGAATAGTAAATAAAGTGTCAAAGCGAATATAAAGTGTCTATTTACGAGTGATAAATTTGCGAAATAGTTTAATTTAAGGAATAAAGTTACATTTAATAGTGATAAGTGACCCTGTACATTAGTATAATTAATTAATCGGTATTTAATCGCAGCGTTTTCATTAATTCCTCCTGCAGCTTCCATACGCGACAATATTTTAAGTAAGTAAAAAAGAATGAAAGTATTTTTAATCGGATCGGGGGCTTTCCCCTGGACAGCACTCTTCCATCGTTGTCATCATCGGGCCACTGGTAGCTCAATCATTCTTTGTGTCTGTCTATCGTGTGTCTACATTTGCCTTTGCCATATTTAACTGGGTCGTCAAGAATATTAGTTTAGGAAGTCTTTCATTTCACATATGTCCATGTCCAAGCCATTTAAGATAGGATTTTTATATTTGGAGCTGTTCCAAGTTCATCTCAAGTATCTCTCTCTCACATAATATCATTCCTGACTTGAGCTTTAAACATTGCCACCTATTTTTATCGTTTTACAAACGGAATGTTTATTACGACGTACATTATCGCGCAGACCGTAGTCATAGGGATAATATTAATCACTTCGTCAAAATACCTAATAATGATATACATTCAAGAACACATTCATATTTGTGAAGTTGTAATTTTTCAGAACAAAGTTCTGTGAAATTTTAAAATCAAATTAATTAATCAATTAGAAAGATATACAGAAAAATCTAATTCACGAAAAAATATAGATGGAAACATAGAGGGTTGCTATAGCTTAGTGGTCAGAGCACCGGCCCCGGAAAGGAGGTGACCTGGGTTCGAATTAATCAATTAGAAAGATATACAGAAAAATATAATTCACGAAAAAATATTAGGTTACTACTGGGATTCGAACCCAGGTCACCTCCTTTCCGGGGCCGGTGCTCTGACCACTAAGCTATAGCAACCCTCTATGTTTCCCTGTATATTTTTTCGTGAATTAGATTTTTCTGTATATCTTTCTAATTGATTAATTAATTTGATTTTAAAATTTCACAGAACTTTGTTCTGAAAAATTACAACTTCACAAATATGAATGTGTTCTTGAATATATATAATATCTATGTATAAATGTATGCCCAAATAAAATGAATTATTCCATTAATTCTGGCATCCATCTAGCGGTGGCATTGCAAAGTAATTTCAATTACTACCGTATCAAAAAAGTGGATTGCTCTATGGACAAAAATAAAAATTAATCAATTAATAAAAAATAAGAACTACATATAAGGCCGATATATTCACGGAAACATAGAGGGTTGCTATAGCTTAGTGGTCAGAGAACCGGAAAGGAGGTGACCTGGGTTCGAATCCCAGTAGTAACCTAATATTTTTTCGTGAATTAGATTTTTGTGTATATCTTTCTAATTGATAAATTAATTTAATTTGCCTAATAATGACTTTTCGTTGCCCCTCATTAGCTGAAGTTGGCGAAGAAAATATTTTTTTAAAATTAATTCAGCAGCATTGTAGATTAAAATTTTTAAAAATATTGATTATATTATTTTTATAAATCTACTTATATTATTTGATAAATTACACCTACATGTTTCGGAAATATCTTTCCATTGTTTTTCAGAATTTTCAAATCATTTATTAGAAAATGATCACGGTTATGATAAAAATATAGGACTTTCTATTTTACACATAAATATTTTGGTCTGAATTGAATAATTTAGAATCATTAGAAATTAGTCAAGCATGTAATAGTAAACAAAATATTATTAAAAATCAATTAAATTTAACTACAAGCCCAATTCTAAAATTTTTCCAATAATTTAAAGTAATCAAGAACTTCAGCAATTATGTTTAAAAATAAATTTTCAAATAATTTAGAAAAATAAAAAACAAAAGACATTATTCATTTTGATATTTTGACATATGTATAACAAACACCCTGATGATGGAAAGATATTCCCGAAACATGTAGGAATAATTTATCAAATAATATAAATAAGTAGATTTATACGAATAATATAATCAATATTTTTAAAAATAAATGTTGGTTAATAACAGTACATTTTGTTCACTCATGCAATGAATAACTGACAAGAAATTTCGAAAATGTTTAAAAATGGCAATTTTTTATTTATTATCAATGCATTCAATTAACATTTAAACCACACTGCGCTCGGTGTACATAACCAATAGCATGCATCATGTGCGTTTTCGCACTACTGTCTAATGTGAAGCGGATACATAACTTTGTCTCTTTCTCGCATAGATATCGTTCACGCACATTATTGGCATGTATCAGTACACATTCTTAAGGTGCCATGACCAAAAAATCGACCCATAGAGTTATGCGCACGGAGCGGGCAGGCGAATGAATGAAAATTTTGATTATTTACTTGCTTTATGAAAACAGAACCGTAAAACAAAATCCAAATGAAAAAAGCTAATTAGAGCACTCTTAATTTATGATTTAACTTGAAGAACCAAATCACTCTGTAAAGTGTTGCCAACCACAAACAAATATTATTAGGTCCTTACATATGAAATTGGCGTTTAGTATGGGAGGAACATAAAGCCGATTTTTTTTATTATAATATATTTATTTAATCAAAGTATGTACCTTTGCTATCTATGCACTTTTGCCATCTCATAGGTAGTTCATCGATCCCTTTACTAAAAAAACCATTCGGACGGGAATCAATAAAATCTTTGAAGGCGGTTTGGACTGCCCCATCGGAGTTGAATTTTTTCCTTTGCAAGAAGTTATCCAAATTTCGAAAAAAAAGGTAATCTGTTGGGGCAAGGTCCGGAGAGTACGGTGGATGTCTTAGACATTCCAATTGAAGCTCCTCTAATTTGGTAGCCGTCTGTTGTGCAGTGTGTGGTCTAGCGTTATCATGAAGCAGCAGTGGCCTAGAGCGATTAACCAGCCTCGGTTGTTTAGCAGCTAGCTTTTCCATAATGGTTTGCAGTTGCTGACAATAGACATCTGCCGTAATCGTCTGGCCAGATTTAATAAAGCTGTAGTGAACGACACCAGCACTAGTCCACCAAACGCTCACAAGTAACTTTTTTGGAGTCAATTTTCGCTTGGGGCATGGTTTGGCTGGTTCGGCAGGGTTCAGCCATTGCGATGAGCGCTTCCGATTATCGTACAGGATCCACTTTTCATCACAGGTAATGATTCGATTTAAAATCCCGTCAGTATTGTGCCGGTTGAGTAATGCAACGCAGCAGTCAACGCGCGTTTGTTGATTTGCTTCACTCAATTCGTGAGGTACCCACCTTTCAAGCTTTTTCACCTTACCAATTTGCTTCAAGTCGATTAAAACAGTTTTATCACTAACACCGCAGCCTGCAGCTAACTCGGATGTGGTTTGCGATGGATCCGCTTCCACAATAGCCTTCAATTCTTCATTATCAACTTTGGTCTCCGGCCGTCCACGGGGCTTGTTCTGCAGGTCGAAATTTCCAGAACGAAAACGTTGGAACCAAAAACGCACTTTGTTTTCTTTTGCGGCACCGTCGCCATACACATCATTAATCCTTCGAGCCGTTTCTGCAGCACTGGTGCCACGGTGGAACTCGTACTCGTAAACAACGCGATATTTCAAGTTTTTCATTTTGTAAACTGAGTGACGCAAAGAAATAAACAATTGAGGAAAAAACAAATGAATTATAATTTTCAAAACACAAATACATGAGTAAATAGCTGTATAAATTTGGATTTGGAATTCCTAACTAAAGAGAAGATATTTGAGATCAAATTTGCCAGTACGGCAAAACGTCAATTTCATATGTAAGGACCTAATATATATGAAGAATATCGATGATATAAATTCGTGGGCAACACGGTAATTTTTTTTTATATATTTAAACATCCGCATGAGTACAGAAATTAGAGTAATTTTGCAATTATAATTGCAAAAGATATCTGGCTCCTTAATCAGACCGAGGTCTATTTAAAATGGGTCAGGTCTATCCGTTGTATCCAACGGTGTATAAACAATAGCGATATTCTCTTAATTAACCAAATTTTTACCAAATTAACCAAAAAATTTACCGAATTAAAAATTCAACACAATCCAAAATAAATATATTTGGAAACAAAACATTATCGCCTACCAATGAATTCAAAGCAAATCCAAAACAGAAATATGAAATATACTCACACAAATTAATGAGAACAATAGTTAGTCGGAGTTATTTCCGATTGATCCCTGTACCGTGTGATGTGTCTATATGTGAATATTTTCAAGTGAGTGTTAAGAAGTATGTTGAATAATTTTGCTGCTAATAACATATGGAATATATGGAACTGTTGGAGTGAAGTTGTTAGATTATTGCCTTGTGTTGTGTATGTGGTATCTATAGGGTGGCCCATCGGGTACGGCGGATTTCATTTTTTCTCCATTTTTTTTAAATAAATTGGCAATTTTAAAATTTAATGCTAACATTAATGTTGCCAACTTAAACATATTAATAAAATGGAGGAAATATTATTAATATTATTAATATTTAAAGAATTAACTTTGTGGTTAGACATTATAACAGAATGTTAGTTAAGTTAGTAAAAACCACTACCAGATTTAGGGTCTACCGGTTTCGAGACGTAACCGTCTCTTCGTCAGGACCAATACTACACTACTATATTCACAACACTGTACACCTCAACCGTAGTATTATTAGACTTTCACCGATATTGGTCACATCGTGTTAATCTTGTCAGAAACAAACATGCACTGATTAGCCTACTGAACATTCAGGAATCTACCGGGAGAGAGTGAGAAAGGGCGGGGTCTGGAGTGGGTGTTACCAAATATTTTGTGAAAGTTAAAAGTTTGGTAACACCCTTTGTTCAATTATAGATATCTCACAGAGACGAAGCTGTATTTCTTATGGGAAAGTAGGTATAAAAGTCATTTGGGTGTACATAGGACTTATGACCTATCTTATGGTTGGCTTAAGTGATCACTTTACACAATGTAACATTCGCCATTTCCACCCATGATAGAATATCTTGTGTAGAATGCTTACTATTTTTTTGGAATTTGTAAATATGTTCAAATTGTGTGGCAAGCATTCACATATGAGTTGTAATCGCCTTTCCATGCGGCCTGTACAAAGCCATTTTCATTCCCCTAAATCTCCACAGATGTCGCAAATTATTTTAATATCGTTAATGTCGCTAATGAGAAAATCTACAATTGATTTTTACGGAATTTGAGAGCAATATTCTGAAAGATTCGAACAAACTCAAAATATTCTGAAGAATAAATTTTGATGTGCCTATTATGAAAACCTCTTTTGGACAAAGACATATTAAATTAATTTCCCCTCGTGTCTTTAACATGTAAACAAACAAAAAAATATATAAAACACAGACATTTTAATTACCAAATAAAAAATTGGCTCAAAAATCAGGTTGAAGCTATGTTGAATAAGTTATCCAAACTGGCAAATGTTTGCTTATTTATAGAATCTATCTTTTATTTTAGTTGCTGTATCTACCTTACTATATTTTAATGTTGAATATATATATTTATATTTATGTTATTTTATCTGCCTCTTTATTCTTGTTACTTAATCATATATAACTTTTATATTTTTATTATTGATGTGTAACATCTTTCCTCCAATTTATGAGAGTGATTTCGTGAAAATGGACGGAAATGCGTAACAGGAAACTAGACGCCAGGAAAGCGCGCGCTATTTCATTTGACCAATGAGCGCGCGCGGTGATAGAGTCGGCCGTCAGATGGTACCAACTCACTTTCCGAGAAGTTGGTACTGTATTGATAAATGTATATGATATTTTTAAACAATATACATTATTATTGTGAAGTTGCAATTTCAGAACGAAGTTCTGTGAATTTTAAACAAAATTTTTATTAATTAATTAGAAAATACATTCAGAAAAATCAAATAAACGAAAAAATATTTTAACTGCTACTGGGATTCGAAACAACGTACTTTCATTCTATATCCGGGGATGGCACATCATCGAATTTCGCCACGGCAGTCTGGTAAAGTTAACGAAAATTTTTCGACCTTATATGAAGTCTCTTCTTAATTTATTAACATTTTTATTCCATTTTTAAAGCAATCCGGATTGAATATTTATCTAATGACCACTGTTTTTTCGACGTCGTCAAAGTTCTCTAATGACAGCTCACAGTGCGGCAAAATACAAGTATTTATTGAGAAATATAACTGCCCCGAAACGGGTTTCAGGTGGCAAGTGGGGATATGGTGGAATCGGTGAATGTCACATTGCGTAAAGTGATTAGGGACTTAAGCGGACTTTCATGGCTACTTTTGCATTTAAAAATATATATACATCTCTATGAAACATCTATAATATGTGGGGTATAAAAACGAAGGCAGGAATATCCAAAAAATAAAAAAATACATTGTTTATTGTCAACAAGGATTACTAATTTAAAATGTATTCAATTTAAGATTTTATATATATATATATATATCCCTTCCGAAATCATGTTTCCTACAAATATATAGGCCAAGTTTCCTATTAAATCTCGAATTCAGTACAATATAAATTAATAATCCCCGATGACTGCATTCAATAATTTGTTGTATATTTCTGCCTTTGCTTCTATACCTTACATATGTCTTAATTAATGCTTTCCTCTTGGAGATAAAATCTAATATTGTGATTGTGAAAAATTTTAATATTCAATGTCTTGTGTGGTATAAAATCCCAACACTAATAAACAACTCTGTCACAAACGTAAATGTATTTTTTATTATTTATAAAATACAACTAAAACCTTATTTCTTTACAATTTCTAAAACTTTGAGATCGTGTGATTATGAGAAGGTATCATCAAACTTATATAAAAATGTCCTTAGGTTTTCACGGCCGTTCAGAATCTTCTGTGTATAGTTTTCTGGGATATTCTGCCGTGTGTGTGTGACCTCTCTGGCCAACGTTTCGGATCCCATTGCAGGGTCCATCATCAGGGCTGATGTGATGAGTGAGTGTTGAAGTGTAGGTTAAGTATTACCTTGCAATACCGTACCGAAGTCAGGGTGTCTCCAAGTTTGTGTTATGTTAAATACTGGATTGCAGTACCGTGTCGAAAGCAAGGTGTGTGTCTTCTTGTAGTGTTTTATATATCTACTAACGGATGTCGGACTGTGCGGATCGTCTATTTGATTTATCCTGCAGCGCCGGATACCACGATGTTCTTAACTTAAGACCGTCATCCCTATTGCAAGGTAATACTTAACCTACACTTCAACACTCACTCATCACATCAGCCCTGATGATGGACCCTGCAATGGGATCCGAAACGTTGGCCAGAGAGGTCACACACACACGGCAGAATATCCCAGAAAACTATACACAGAAGATCAAACTTATATTATTAACAAAACAAAAATTAACATTTTTAATACCACTACGTCACGAAAACGGACAATGGACAGGGACAGTTTAACTACAAAAAAAAAGAGAATGACCCAAGTACCGGTTGGTAAATATGAAACTCGTCAACTTTTTATAATACCGGCTAAATATGTTTGAAAAATTCTAACCGGACAAGTTATTTTATATGTATTAAATACGGAAAAGCATTGTGGTGACAGTTTTCAATAGAATCATAAAAACTTTATTTCTTTCACTCGGTTAATAATAAAATTCTTTCTCTCTGTCACTTCTTTGAGAGAGAGGATTGGGTCACAGTGAATGTTTGCACCCCCTCGCATATATTTAAGACACGTTAATAATGCAGTTTAAGTATTTATGCACAATGACCGCGTTTCTTTAACCTTCGTTCTTTAGAACCGAGTCTCTTCAAGTGAAAAGGTATTTTTGTAATAAACACTTATTTTTTAAGACATGTGTACTTACAAAGTTTGATCTATTCATAATTGTTTCAAAATTAACAAGCTCTTAGTAATTATTTTAAGCGAGTCAATCGTACTGGAACCGGCCGTGGAACCAGACCGCGTACCAATTGTGGTAGAGTGGTATATGAGGAGTGCGTAGTGATAGTGTGAAAGAGATGAATGCATGCGGTAGGAAGCGGGGGAAACGGGCGACGCCATTCGGGCACTGACAGTCGCACGCAGAGGATTGTTTATAAATAAAGTGATAATTACTGAACAAGATCGGGTATTCAATTTCTTCCTTATTTCAAAGAAGACTTATCATACTCAGGAAGTGATTATACCACACCAATAAATTTCCGTTAGTTCTCGTTTATGTATCTTGGTATTCTGTGATTTCATTCAATTTCAGATAGTCGGGCATTGTAAAAAATGCCCGGGGACGTCATAGAAATCTCGTACTTTGCCGTTGGCAGCATATTATACAACGCGAGTACAGTACACATAGGAAGGTCGCTAGAAATGTTCTCACAATTTGGAATTGCGCTATTCGGAGGTTTAACCTCCTCTCGGCGCCCTCGGAGGCTTCGGGGGGCAGGGGGAGGCGGATAGTGAGAAAGTGCACGCGCGAGGACTTAAGGCAGGCTTTAAAAACTTTGGAATACCTAAACAAGGAGCAACTTTGTGTTTAGGGGCGGCGGTGATAGGCCGCGGCTGGCGGGGGAGGGGGTTGAAAACACTGTCCCGATCTAAATCTGATCCTCAAAAGAAGGCTTATTTTGTTGACGCGAGTGTTTATAACTTGATGGTCGTTTTTTGTATTCCATTACAGCCGCTTGGTATATCAACCTGCTTGATATATATATATAATTATGTGAGTTGTATCAAATGTGTCCAAAAAATAAAAATGAATTAAAATGATTAATTCCTAGCGGCAATTACACAAAGTAATTTGTGCCTACCGTACCAGAAAAAGAGGATTTCTCTAAT
Source organism: Agrypnia vestita (assembly GCA_016648135.1). Classification (NCBI taxonomy): domain Eukaryota; kingdom Metazoa; phylum Arthropoda; class Insecta; order Trichoptera; family Phryganeidae; genus Agrypnia; species Agrypnia vestita. Next base: position 95,517 of record JADDOH010003073.1, read on the forward strand.
AAATGAGAAAAATAGATAAAGTCGGAAATGTAAGAGGCCGCCTCAGTGTAATTGGATATCTGCACCATGGTACTTGTGCAACGCAAATCTAAGATTTGAGAAAAAATAAATTGGAAAAAAAAGTGTTATTATACAAAAGAGTTCTACGCATCACCAGTACTGCCGCGCACGCTGCACAAGTGCGAGAGCGAGCTCCATCGTGCCTCTCGTTAAATGTTTTACAGCCGCAGTCGTCAGTTGGTTTGGTCCCGATCCTGATATAGTGTAGTTTAGAAGTGCGGCCATAAGGGAGTTCAATAAACCTTGGCTCGCTAAAGCGTTGTTCTTCGCAAACATTCTCCGGAGGAAGGCCGAGGAAACATCTCCGAGGGGTGACGCTGTTCGATGGCATAAACCTTTTAATATAGGAATATAAAAGTTTGAGTTTCCTGCCGCTCTAAAATGCTGGGTAGGGTGAGCATACGAAATCGGCCAAAAGTTAAAAAAATATTTAAACTTTATTACTGTTGGAATTGCTCAAGTTTCACGTTCTCCAAAACTCAACAAATAATATATTGTAAAATCAAACTCGACGTACCTAAAATATAAAATTGCATCGACGCGCTGTAAAAATTTAAAGAGCATATTGATAAATGTGCTACCGGGCAACTTGCCGACAAGCCGTGTTTTGGACATGCTAGCAAAGAAATATATTTGAATACATCATAATATGTAATGTACGATTGTGTCTTGTAATTCTACACCTGCTAAATTTATTGACGTTGATGTGAATTAGTTTAACCTACAATTCAGGGTTAAGTTAAGCAATTAGAAATGAGAGCAGAAATGTTAACAATAGTCAAATTGTAATTTAAGGTATCTACCAGAACACTTCTAAATCCATCAGGAAAAGTCTACTAAAGTTACAATTTCTGAAATAAATTGGGTTTAACAGGTGAATAAGTTAAGCAAATATTCGCAAATATATATCTACATATGTACACTTTAGGGCATCGAAATCTGTTAACCTACATGCAGATACAAAAATATACACTAATTATTAATTTGAGAAAACTAACTACCTTTGTATCGTAAATACGTATAAAATAACAAAGGCTCGTAAACAAACGAAATTCCCAAATTTCGTCTTGGGTCTCCTGAAAACCTGTATTTTTTGACTCATCAATTCATTTACAAATAAAAAATCTTTTGGAAGTCAAGTCATTCAGGGAAGAACATTCCATCCAGCACACAAAAATTTATTTAAGTACATTTTATTATTTTGTCATACGTTTCATTTCAAACCTACTGTTATTTTTTTCACTATACATTCTTATTTAAGCATATTCTTAGACTATTTAAAGCGGTAATATTAAAATTGTCACGACATCGTGACTGTGGGAGACAAATGAAACACTTGAAAATAATAAAAAAACTTTTATTTACTACGCAAAGTCACTGGACGCGTGTTTAATTTAAGTACTGTTTTTAAATTCACACTTAATTTCGCAATTCGCACTAATTATCAATTCCAAATAATATTTCCCTGATACACTAGAATATTTCTCGCTTGCCGGTAGGTACTTTCTTGATTTACTATCGCGAGAAGCGCATACATATACTTTATTGTCGCTGTTTTTCAATGGGGCCCATGTCGTTTTCTCGATTTTTCCTGAAGCCGGGGGACCGTTCGAGAGATAATGCGTAATTCCTTCTGATAATACCATCTCGTAACAATACTACACATTTATTAACGTGTTAATTTTAATATTTTTTAAAAAATGAGGGTAAACAACATTGTTTTATTCCACTATATTTATTTTGAATTGTTAGAACGTTTTCGGGATTTCTCCCATTGTCAATAACCACATCCCGAATACAATAATCCCGAAAACGTTCTAACAATTCAAAATAAATATAGTGGAATAAAACAATGTTGTTTACCCTCATTTTTTAAAAAATATTAAAAATGAATTTCCACAAGGTTACAAACAAAAAACTTGTTAATTTTATCTGTTTTGAATGATTATTTTTTTTGTAAAAAACGTAAAAATCTCGAGACACTTGCACCCAAACCCAATGCACGAGTATGGGGTATGTATGCATCCCCGCTATTATTGAGCCGTTCACACGAACCATAATGGTGCGGTGGCAGTAACAGCCCGGTAAGACGTGTCCCAACGACCCCTAAGAAGCGAAGTCACCCCGCGGGGGGGACCTGCGAACGTTTCAAGGTTGACCTAGTTCCAGCGACAACCAACACATTCACCCGCCGCGCTTGTGCTCTTAAAAGTTACGTTTCTATTTATACTCACTCCAAGATTTACTTCTCAGAAATGAACGATACGATGGAGTACTTTTTTTCTCTTTTAATAGCGTTACTTTTGACAAGCGCCACGAGATTCAGGGAATTATAGTAAAAGTATATTGATTAATCATACAAAAAGCGTTACATATCTCTGACACATATATCCTTCTGCGACGTGTAGCGGCTGCGGGAGGAATTCACGAAAACTCTGGAAATTTAATTACGGATTTATTAATTGCTATTTGTTACTTAATGTAGAACGTCACTTAACACTATTCTATTTAACTCTATACTTTAAATTAAACCGTTTCTTAATTTATCACTCGTAAACAGACGCTTTTACACTTTATCCAATATTCACTAGAACATTCCATCCAGTTTCCGCACGTATTATTCGCTTCGGTTTATTTCGCTACGTAAAACCTTTTCCAGATTATAAGTAGTCGAAATATCGCTCGGTCAACCACCCTGGCTTCCGCAGCCTCGCGACTACCTTCGCTTCTGTTTCGCTGTCAAGCGCGCTAAAACAGCAACAACATTTCTCCCGCGTGCGTCTTATTTATATCTGGGCAATGCTAGTATCGAATCTTCTAAGCGTTTCTAGTGTTTAGGAGACGATTCTAGTGGCTTCTAGATTCTTGTAGAATATCTCAGAAGCTTCACGAACAACTGAACAACACCATTTGTCAGCCGCCGCTAACATGCAGGGACACTCATCGGGTTGGTTGTGCTTACTTTTGAGTATGCTCATTGGCATGTTCAAAACTAGCATGCTCTAACAACCGTAAATACTTGCTCGTTATTAGCACGCTTATTTAAGCATGCTCATAAATGAGCAAGCTCAAAGCTAACAATCAAACACACATACTTATTACTGGCATGCTCTTGTCATAGAGACGTTCTTTTTTAAAATGGAAACTTTGCAAACTGAAACGGGAAATTCAAATGAATCAATAAATCAAAACAGTTCCCGAGTTTTTATCCGCACATTTTTGATTTTAGTTATAATAATAAAAAGATTTGAATCATTCGTGTCTTTTATTAAGTTTCATAAACATTATTTCTTGTCTCTCTATATTATTTTTACATAGCGGTGACCGAGTATTCCACAGACATTCGTGATTTCTATAATAAGTCACAAAAAGTAATGTTTTTTCATCTCCCCAAAGCGCCATATTTATTTCATCTATCAGGGATTGAGAAGATCGCATTGATAATCGATACTAGCTGCGAATGACATTAGCATATGCAAGCCTATTCTCATATGCTCAATAGATACCCCTTTTTTAAAAAATAGAGATGCGAACACGGAATACGTGTCACTTCAATATTCTTACTATTTTAAAACTAAACTAAACGCTTGTGCTATTACAATAAGACTAACTAAAGTGAGATTCGAACTCGCACCCTTCGACTCACGAGCCGAGTGTCCTAACCACAAGACCAACAAGCCACTCCCTTCCACCCTCAAATAAAATCTTTTCACCCTCAAATAAAATGAGCATTCTCATAAATCAACCGGCGGCGGCGGTGACCAAGCTCATTACTAGCAATGTGCGTACACACATGCTACTACACAGTAATGGCTCAAGAAGCTCAATATTGCGCATGCTCACGTGCCACTAACGAGCATGTGTATCAGTACCTTAACTCGTATAATTGCTATTATACTGTATATATTTTTCATTTTAAAATTTAATTTGTTTTAATTTAACTATGTACTAAGGAATCACGTGTGTGTTTAAAAATATTATCGTCACAAATAAGATGTAATTAAAATTAATAAGTAAGTGCGTAGTATTTGATAAATTTTTAACTAAGTTTGATTTCAAAGTTATTCGCATATCCTCAATACATTGAGTCTTACTTATAAGAAAGACATTTATCGCTTTGATTCTCTCTGGCTCTAACAAATCAGAAATTATTTCAAAGTGAAAAATATTCTTTATCGCATAAGTAAATAGCGATATCACTATAATTCATAGCCATTGCGCTAAATCTTTGCGAGGGAAGAGATCACATTCCTTCTGAGATGTCTTCGGATATTTTGAGATTTACCGTTTAATAGCGTAGTCGGATAAAACTTTAGGAAGAATCCGGGTTTTTGGAGCATCCGTAGCCCGGATATTGAATAAAAGAGCCAGCGCTTACTGCTAGCGTGCTTACTGATGCAAATAATAATCGCCATACTTCTTGGCCGAACTCTTCATCCCTCAATAGTGAACCCAATCCCGAGCCGAAATCGGGATTTTTCGAAATACGATTTTACATATCCCGGGATTAGAAAATGGTAATTTGTTAGTGTTTCATTATTATCAACTCCATTAATGTTATATTAACAAGATAGGGATAAATTCAAATCACTCGTAAGTAATTCCAAACCTTAGCATACCTTTCGTACTGATTTCGCACTAGATTTTTTTTTCTCTCGGTACACATTATAATCGTATCTTAGAAAATTCCACCCATCTGTGTAATACCAATAATTCGCGCCGTTTGTCTTATACATAAGAATATATAAAAACTTTTATAAAAAAAATTATATGTTTTGAAAAAATACAGTAATTAAATTAGTAAAATAGAAGCATTTATATGTTTTGACAAAAGAGAGAAAAATGAAAACTATTTTGTTGCGTCAGCAGCGTAACGAGGAAACCGCTTCAGCATTACAGCATTGACAATCAGGATGGCGAAAGTGTAGGACCGATACGGGAGGTTTTGCTCGTAGAGCGGCCCTGTGATGGGTTTCACTTTACTATTCTTTCATCACTCGTCTTTGGAACACTTTAAATTCGTCTTTTCCGGATATTCGCCGTATGTGGTCCCACTTATTCACTATTGAACGTTCGGTAGGTACTCTTTGTATTTACAGAAAGAGTACAGTAGGTACCAAGTGCTGAAACTTCACAAAAAACTATTAATTTCAATGGCGTCGCCACACTTATAAACATTTTAGCGTTTCCGGATGTTTCGTGAATCAAATAGTTTATTCTAGACCCTTCTAGTGATTTTTCGATTTACGTAAAATGTCGAAATGAGCGGTGAGAAATAATTGATCGCGTGTATTTCCTTCTAATATATGAAATCACATAATGGTTTTTTGGGTACACAATAACACTCCACGTTAACTGATTTTTCATGTTAAAAATTTTCCACCGTACATAATATGAAATATAAATTAAAAAAAAAGATAAAAATAAAAATACTCACCGTCATTTTTTCGCCATGTGTTTCGCTTTTATCCAGATTTTCGGCACAACAAGCTAAACCTACGGATTGGTAAACACATTCCATAGTTGGTATTTTTTGCTGTGCTCAAACAGAGCTACGCTTCGAGAATACTTAACGCAACAAGAGAACATTAAGAACAGCCGCTCCCAGCATCCCCCACCCTCCCCCCTCCCGCACGCCGATGGGGGAGTAATGTGTTCTCTGGAATCCGATATGTGCTTCAGTTTTTCTAAGAAATCCTCCAGAGAAAGGGGTATAAAGTGGGGAATTCGCTTAATGACGGAGCCAATTGAAAAATAATTATTCTTACAACGTACACAGACAACCGCACTCGCAAAATATAACTTACAAGCTTTGCAATATTTATTATTTCAGTCAGATTGTATTGATTCTATTTTGTTTATTCCTTATTCGATACTTCAAATGTTCGATGATGGTGGTCCCAAATAAATTTTTTTTTTTTATTTATTTTTATCACGGTTTTGATAAAAATTTAGGACTTTCTATTTTACACATAAATAATTTTGGTCTGAAATTGAATAATTAAGAATCATTAGAAATTAGTAAAGCATGTACCAGTAAACAAAATATTATTAATAATCAATTAAATTTAACTACTAGCCCAATTCTAAAATTTTTTCCAATAATTGCGAGTAATCAAGAACTTCAGCAATAATATTTAAAATTAATTTAGGAAAAAAAAAAACAAAAGGTATAATTCATTTTGATATTTCAAAGCGATCTACATATTCACTACTTAAATGTTACACCTATAGTAAATAGATCACCCGTTTTTCAAAAAACTAACCCACAAAAACCAAGTTTTTATTTTACTCCCTTTCTTTGTAAATTAAGTTTACCATCATGTAATTAAATAATTGAATTTTAGAAAAATATATATGTCAAAAATTTAATATATTTCTAAAATGTCAGATGTTTTGAGCTTTGATAAGACACTTCATGCTTTGAAGATAAATTCTAAAAGTATTTGTCAGTCGATTTAATCAAGATTTTGATAAATTCAATTATCAGCAATATCTATCAATTTAATCAAGATTTTGATAGATTCAATTATCAACAATATCGACCTTTTGAATTTCCAGCGTCAAATGATTTAAAATAGTCTTAATCAAATTTGAATAGTGTAGCAAAAATCTAAAAGAAATAAATTATTATTTGATTTCTTCCCAAAAAACCGAATTTTGCTGTCATCTGTGAACCATTTGTCATAAGTTGTCGAAATTCGTAGTGAAATACCTATTATACCGACGAAGTCATTCAAATTTTAAATATTCCGTGACGTCATCAGGCCGCCGCAACTTTTCTAATGATCCCAATTTGGAAAAAACCATTGAAATTTCTAAAAACCCAAAATTGTACTATAATTATTAATTTTTTTAACAAAAATTCGATAGATCATTTTTATCGTCGCCACGAGTCTGCTTGCAAAGTTTCAGCTCGATTGGATCACGGGAAAAGGGTTAAAAATTGCTCCAAAGTTTTTTCGTCAGACAAGCAATCAGACGCTACGAGTTAAAAGAAAGGGAGTAAAAAGCAATTTCACATCTACCCTGTTTGGCTTTACATACAAAATGAGCGTATTTGTGCACTATTACGTCACTTTTTTGTTCTATAAATTTTAAATTTTGTATAACGGGGAAGAGTATTTTCTATGTAGGTACAAAGAAGTCAAAAATGCCTTTTTTGTAGATGTCTGAGTTTGCATGGGGACAAAAATGGCTTAAAATTTACTCTAGAAACGGGATGTCATTGAATCATTTTGGAAGAATAGTAATATAACGAATCTTAGGTAAATTTTTGTTCACCCTTTGATACATCTTCTGAATGCATCACTTGAAACTTGAAACTATCCAAAATACATAACCTCAACATGTTGTTTGATGAGAAGTATCCATTTGATATGTTGTTTGTTGATAAGCTTGATATAATATTTGAAAATCCTCATATTTATATATTATTTGTTACAGAAATCATTTGGTTTACAGTGAGTAATATTTTAATAAGCTTGTATTAAAGTGTTTTTATGATGTTTCATTTTTAAAATGATTAATTTTTATTTTTTTTCTTACATTGGTTTATTAGCTTTACTCTTGGGACCAATTCACGTACTCATGGCTCTATAGTCTCTTCTAGCGTTGGTCAAACCGTAACACGTACATGTTATGTACATATTTTAAATTTGTATCTGATTGCATTGATGCTTAAGTAACCGAGACACTTATACCAAACTGTTGCTTAGTACCGATGGTTGTCCATCGAGTTGAAAAAAATCAGTTTGATACAATCGGATACAAATCACAAATAATGTTTATTGCCCATTAGTATGTGTAGTATGATTGTCATCAAAACCAACCACAACCTCGTGCGTAGTCTACGTGATTGTAAAAGAGAATATTAATTTATTTACAATGGAATTTCTACATACAGTAGTGAATAATATATTCTTCTTCAAATGTAGCAAATTTATTTTGTGGTAACATAATTATAATTGATATAAATTAACTTTGTTTAAACCACTTATTTATTGAAAAAAAAAACATGTTTCGAAGACAATGGCTTCTTCGTCAGGAAACGAAAATGTGGTGAATTTTCTGACGAAGAAGCCATTGTCTTCGAAACATGTTGATTTTTTTCAATAAATAAGTGGTTTAAACAAAGTTAATTTATATCATGAATAATATATTCACAATTTAAAAATAAATAAAATTAATAACCAACTTTTTTTGCAAATAGTTACTTTTTAAATATGTTTTTTTACATTTCCATATATTTATTTTTGTTTTTGTTAATGTTAATGTTTAATTTTTAGTAAACGTTGTATTCCGATGTAGGGACCACTGACCCTGCAACGTGATGACAATTCAATAAATACAAAATATTTTATTTTTATTAATATTATTAATATTTAAAGTGTTAAGTTTGTTATTTTTAGCGAAACTGAAAATAAATTAAATTTTAATAAATATTTTTATTAAGTTCTGCGGGTTATCTATTAAGTGCTACAGTTGTTTCGGCTTGCAAGGCCATTATTTATTTATTATTTATTAGGTTTATTAGGTTATTATTAGGTTTTGAGATGAACCCGTCTCTTCGTCAGGACCAACACTACACTACTATGACACTCAAAGACGCATGCTAGTCTTTGACAAGATTAAGACGCATGTGACAAATATTGGTGAAAGGTTAACAGTACTATGGTTGTGGTGTAGAGTGTTGTGAACATAGTAGTGTAGTGTTGGTCCTGACGAAGAGACGGGTACTTCTCGAAACCAGTAGACCTAAAATCTGGTAGTGATTGTACTAATTTAACTAACACTCTGTTATGTGTTATTTTTATTAATTTAAAAATCTTTCAATTTTTCGGCATCAAAGTGACAAGTTGATAATTTTTTTCAGATTAATACACTTAAATATTTAGATGATGTTGAAAATAAATGCATTATAACCGGCTGGAAATTTTAATTTTGTTTAATTCTAATCTTTCTAAACAAAAATATGATATGAGACGCTATGAGAAAATGTGGTGAATTTCGTTCGCCGATCAGAGGATTACCAGCCTAGGTAAAGCACATTCCGCAAATTTGGTGGCTCCAAGTCTCCTTTGTACTACCAGCCTGCAGAGTGCCTCCGATTTAGCTGACCGCAGTGTGAGCCGTCTTCCAGTGATATTGTCTGGGATAAAAATATTGTGGTGCTTTTCTTTGAAGACTTTTGAGCACCATCAGCGAGAGTTTGAAGTTTATCCGCTCCAGCAGGCGAAGCCAATGTAGTTGCTTCAGCATTGAGGATATCCGCGAGAAATTTGATGCCTTAAATATAAGCCTCGCCGCAGCATTCATCACTGAGTGAAGTCTGTCGGGCTGAGTCCTAGGCTGTCCTGTATATATTGAGTTACAATAGTCCAGCCGCGAGATGACGTACGCACTAGTGATGGGTCCGCTCTGTACTCACTACTACAATGTAGTACTACACTACATTGAAGTGCACACTTCGCACATTTTGATGTGTAGTGCACACTACAAACACCAAAGTTATTGAAAGTATAAACTTCAAATAGTACACTTCATTTCAAAGCGAACACTACAAAGTACATACACTTCAAAGTTATTGAAAGTATGAGAAACACATTTTAAATAGTGTATTTTTTACGTGAAATTTTTGGAAAGTTGATGTAGATATATGAAGAATTTTCTGGAATCTGTAACAACCCCCCCCCCCATGGTTTGAAAAATTTTGGGAGCTATGAAGAAATTTTTGGGAAGTTGATGTAGCTAAACGGAGAAATCTTTGGAAACTGTAACAACCCCCCCCCCCATGGTTTGAAAAATTTTGGGAGCTATGAAGAAATTTTTGGGAAGTTGATGTAGCTAAATGGAGAAATCTTTGGAAACTGTAACAACCCCCCCCCCCATGGTTTGAAAATTTTTTGGAATCGAACGAATTTTTGGAAGCGAGCTAAAAAAAAAAATGTTTTTTTTTTTTAGCTCGCTAAATTTTTATTTGGGAAAAAAATACTTCATTTCATTTAAAAATTTACTTCACTATTACTTCATTTCATTACTTCACTTCATTAATACTACAATTACTTCATTACTTCACTTCATTTACTTCACTTCATTTCGTAGTACTACAATTGTAGTGTACACTTTGTAGTCTTCAAACTGGTGAACGTGTGTGTGTTGTAGTCTTCATTTTGAAATGAAGTTTTTCCCTTCGCTAGTACGCACTAATCAGTGACTTTACTGCGTCTGGGCCCTGAAACTAGCGCTGACAGCTTTGTTAATCTGATTTCTGAGACTTAGATCTTTCTCTACGTTGATTCCCAGGAGCTTTACCTACGACGAGGTTTTAATTATGCTGCCCATCGTCGGCAGATTCATCGGCGTGTCATATAAAAGATGTACTCTCTTTGATGTTGCTGTATACGTTATTTCATTTTTCTGGATTCAGCGTCAATCTATTCGAAGACATTCACCTTCCAATATCCTAAATACATATTGTCATTTTGACCTGCAGGGCATTAGCTTCGCTCGGGTGGCAATGTTGGTAGACTTGGTAATCATCCGCATAACAATGTACTTTGAGTGCATGAGCTTCGATGTTCTCAATCTCTCTGGTGTAAATGCCAGCAGCCCAAAATTTCCTTCTTCCACTGATATCATTTCTGATAAAATATGTGTCACGGCCGTTTCAGTTGAATGATATTTTCGATAGGCAGATTGTTTTTTTGCAAACAGGTTAAACTTGTTCATGTATAGAATAGTTAGACGGGTAGAAATTGTCCAATTATTATTATTATTATTATTATTATCTACTTTCCCTTTCAACACTACTTATAATTTTGTTATTTCATTATAGGTATCGTGTACATTTTAAAAAATATGTTTCTTAAATTATTTCTTTTAAACGTACGATAAACGCCAATTTCTCGCCGATGAAACTGAATATTCACGATTTTTTTTAAATTGGCCCCTATTGAGTTGAAAACGGAAGCACGGCGTTAGGGAAAAGGTGTTGTGTGGGCTCCTCGTAAGCCGTACTAGCGGCACCGCCATGCACCTTTGTACAGGGTGTTCGCGTACTTCCGGGCGACGCGAGCACCTTGGAACACGTGACCGGGCATTACGGCGGCGGTGGCGGACCACCGTCGCTAACTCCTCGCGCCGTGTGCAGCCGCAGAGCTGGAAGCAGGGGGAGGAGGGTGGGTCCCCGGGGCCCAGGTCTTCGAGCTCTTTGTGAAACGTGGAATTCCTGGAAACAATAATGTTTCACTTAGATTCCATTCATTCTGCCGTCCGTTATTTCCCTTTAAATATTCAATCTATAATATTGTGGTGATTTTCGTGTCAATAAATATGAAGGTTATGAAAGCAATAGCAGCAATATGAAAAAATAAAAAAAATGTTTTAAATGACTACTGAAACAGAAAGATAAACCGCGATGGTGCTAATCTGCAGGCAGCGGAAGATATTCGGTGGCTAGGTGTGCACACTGGAGAACTGGAGTAAACTGGAGAAAACACGATGATCATTAAACACTAGTCAAAAATGATATAACATTGGTTCGGGTCTTCGCTTAGCCCTAGCATATATTTACAGCATCTTTTTGATGGTCCACGGAGAGACGGCGGTTAGTGTGCGTTAAGCGGTCGGTTCGGGTTTGCTGGCCCGGGGTTCATCTCCATCTACTGCCGTTTATTTGTTTTTTTTAGCTGTGAATTCAAACCAAATTATGGACGTTACACTAAGTTTCGGACGCACAGACATCGAAATCATTATATTTAATAAACACTGTTATCTCTCCGTGAGTTTAATAATAATTTTATTTTTTTCTTATCAATAGGCTCGCAGATTTTAGAATACCTACATCTTCATTCCCTAATCCTCATCGCCCTTTCCTTTCTACGCCGTGTCATAATTATTATTCTTTATTATTATTTTTTGTATTTTAAATTTTCACTATCGTGTACTTCACTTTTATTTATTTTCTTTTTTGTTTTATTATGAGAACTAAACACCTCCTCAGAACTACCGAGGTGAAGACTCTAAAACACATTGCGGGTGAGACCCTCAGAGACAGATTACCCAATGCGGAAATCTGCAGAACCTGCGACATACAAAATATTGTAAGATGGAGCAGGCAGAGAAGGCGTTTCTAGAGGGACATTGTATAACCTTTCGCTTAAAAGGTATTGGAGGACAGATTTGAAATGATATAACTGTGAATATTCAAAAATTAAGCAAAACATGCACCACGTCCTACAAGAACTAGGGCTAATTTAGCCGAACTGAATTTCTAGCAACATATTTTCATTAAGCTTTTGCAGTTAAAGACTCCCTGGTCAACTCGGAGGAATTGAATGGTCACTACGTTCACCAGATACACGTATCCGTTAGTGTCCATTGATATTGACGGCATTGAAAACATTTCGAATAAAGGCAAATGTAATGTATCTAATAAAACACAAATTATCTATAATATACTTATATCTATCACTTATGGGGTATCCTGTATATACTTTTTACTGTATATACTCGTTACTGACTTCAGCTGTTAATATGTAATGGTGGGTAATATATATTTTTCATACACATTGCCGCTTTGTACTTTATATTTTTAATTTCTGTACTCATGTTTTGGTGCTATTCCTGATACTTTTAATAATTTGCTACTTGTAACTTATATTGTTTAATGTATGTTCTTTTTAATTTTATGATATATTTTTATGTAAAAGCCTATACGCATTGCTGCTCGTTACCTACTCTACATTTTTAATTTTTTATACTCATGATTTGGTGCTATTCCTGAAACTTCATATTTCGCTACTTATAACTTATATTGTTTAATGTTTGTTCTTTTTAATTTTATGTTATATTTTTAGGTAAAAGCCTATACACATTGCCGCTATTTACTTTATATTTTTAACTTTTATACTCATGTTTTGGTGCTATACAGATATTGTTTAATGTATGTGTTTTTGAAATTTATTTTATACTCTTTATGTAAAAGCCTAATGGGCGTAAACAAATAAATAAATAAATAAATAAATACCTTGTATAAGCAAAGAATTATTCTATTAAAAATTTCAGGGACGGAAGATTGTGGTTAAACCAATAAATGTCCACTCACTGTATAATAGCGTTCAGGGCACCATTTACTTGATTTCTCGCAGACAACCTCCTTTCGATATCGCTCTTTGCCGCCCCTACTAAACATACCTACTTCCTAAATACAACTAACTCTTTCTAAGGACTGGTTGTTTACCATAATATTACTCTCAGGGCCGGTTGCTTGACCAGTAATAGTATCTAGTAAAAGTTAAGAAAAACTTATACTATTGCTTTTTTTTAACATTATATTGTGGAATCTTATCTTATATTTTATTTGTTAAATTATTATTAAGTACCTATATATTGTAAACAAGGATTTTTTGAAATAAGTAAAAAAAATATTGATCAAACAACAAGACACTCTTTCGTCAGTATCAAACAAATCTCTAGATAATTGAAAATAAACATTAGTAAAAGTATTTAAATAGGGGCACACTTCATTTTTCAAATTGATAAAATATATGTATTAGTAAAATGCGAGGGCGAGGCCCTATCGTATATTACGGTGGTTAAGATACTATCGAAGGGGATGGTTAACGGAAATGTAAAGGGATGTAGGAAAGGGGATGTAATCTAGATAATCTGGTCAACGTAGCAATGCTGTTATCGAGCGACACCTGCATGTTGAATGGTGAACTCCTACCTTGAATCGTTTGTACATTTAAGTCGGATAAATAACGTTATTTGAAACAAGTCAGTTGAATCTCTTGGGAGGATAAACAAAAAAGGCTATGCACCGATAATTTGAAAAAGAAAATAAGATGAATCAAACAGAAAGATATGGCAGCCCCACTATTCATAACTGAGATAATATCTACTGAACATATTATCAGTACTATTATTATTAAAACAATATAATCTAATTTTAAAAGGAATATTCTTGCATTCCGTTTAAAGAAAAATATATTAATTGCAAAATATACCACTTTTCATTGTAAAACGATAATGGAAAGTTGAACAAAGGGGATATTTTGATACGCGGTAGAACTAACGACGTAGAAAAATATGGTATTCTCAAAAACTTTTTTTCCAGGCGGTTTTCTTGCACCCGGGGTGCGATATACATATATAAAGTAATTTATATACAAATAAAATACTTGTGTAAGACCACTTTTGAGTTTAAGTTATACATGACTAGTTTCGAGAGCCAGAGATGCTGTCATCAACAGGTGAGAATATAAACTAAAATATCTTAGGTACTTTTTTTAGCGAAATAAATTAAATTTTAATAATTATTAATAATGAAATTTACAATTAATTAAATTTAATGAATATTACTGAAATTTAAAATAAATTAAATTTCAATAAATACAATTATTAAGTTCTGCGGGTTAATTATGTTAAGTGTTACAGCTGTTTCGGCTTGCAAGGCCGTTATCAAACAGTGGATATACCACGTACAAACGACTTATTTATACAATTTTAAGTTACCCCTCCCCCGTCTTTATTAAATGAAAACCACGTCCCTCTAGGTGATAACGAGCCAAAACCTTTACATACAGAAACAAACAAACAAAGGTTTTAGGATGAATTTACTCGAGCAACTAGAAATAAATAAATATAAAAATGATCCAAATATTAAACTTTTAAATGGTCAACAAAAAATGATCTTCTCTCCACTTCTCAATATCTTTAAAAAACCCAAAATCAAGGACATACATTAAAATAATATTTATAAATAACACTTGCAGAAAACGGGGAATTTTGATAATTAAGCATAACGTAAACCGAGGCACCTTTAATGATAAGTGCCCGGGAAAAAACGAACATTAATATAGGGCTTCACCACAAATATCTAATTACTCTAAAGGGGAAGGGGTAACTTAAAATTTTATAAATAAGTCGTTTGTACGTGGTATATCCACTGTTTGATAATGGCCTTGCAAGCCGAAACAGCTGTAACACTTAAAAATAGAAAAAATATAAAAATAATACTTTATTAAAATTTATTTATTTTAAATTTCAGTAATAATAATTAATATTCATTCAATTTAACTAATTTTAAATTTCATTAATAATAATTATTAAAATTTAATTTATTTTAAATTGCGCTAAAAATAAATATGGAGTTTTACAAATAAAACACAAACATCATAAATAAAATATCTTAGGTACTTCTGTGTATAGTTTTATGTATATTCTGGGATATTCTGCCGTGTATATGTGACCTCTCTGGCCAACGTTTCGGATCCCATTGCAGGGTCCATCATCAGGGCTGATGTAAACGTTGGCTAGAGAGGTCACATATACACGGCAGAATATCCCAGAAAACTATACACAGAAGATTCTGAACGGCCGTGAAAACCTAAGGACATTTTTATCTTAGGTACTGATAGAGGTGGATGGGTTTGTGTGGGGGAGGGGGTGGCCAGGGGTGGAGCTTGATTTAATGGAAAGAAAGAAAGGACTAAAAGAGAAGAATAAATAAACACTAAGCACTCCTTCCATTCACACACGCACAAATTTTTAACCCCCTCAAATATAAAGACCGAATAATGAATAATCTTGAAAATTTAGCAATTCAAAAATTTTAAATTATGGAAAACCTCTAATTAATAATATAACATTCAAAAACTCCTCATCCCTCCTCTCTTTGTTTCCATTTAATCAAGCTCCACCCCTGGCCACCCCCTCCCCCACACATAACTCACTCACCTCTATCAGTACCTAAGATATTTTAGTTTATATTCTCACCTGTAGATGAGAGCATCTGTGGCTCTCGAAACTAGCCGTGTATAACTTAAACTCAAAAGTGGTCTTACACAAGTATTTTATTTATATATAAATTATCATATCATTCCACAAAGTTAATGCCAAATCAATAAATAATATATAAAGTATAATTCACTCTCTAAGCACAACAGTTTTTCTCTTTTTGGAGAGATACAGATGTTTTTTTTTTAAATAGAGATGCGAACACGGAATGCGTGTCACATCAATATTCTTACTATTTTTAAACTAAGTTAAACGCTCGTGCTATGAAAATAGGACTAACTTGTTAGTCTGGAGTGAGGTTCGAACCCACGACCTTTGGATCACGAGGCGAGTGTCCTAACCACAAGACCAACAAGCTACTCTTACTTTTAATTGGCTAGAAAAAATAAAATAAAACTGTATGTAATATTATAAATAAAAAATAAATATTTGGCTTCAGTGGGATACGAATGTCTCCTATTCTGGAAACTACGATAAACAAATTTCGCCATGTTAACCATTTGAAAATAATAAAAATTTGAGACTTTTATAATGTTCCCCGCTATTATCATGATAACAAGAACGCTGTAATATCCTAAGAGAAAATAGATCGAATTCCATGGAATAAGCTATGTTAATATAACAACGCCAGAGCGCACCGTTAGAGAGATTCACTGCCCCAGACAAACTGATCGTGAGATATGTTATTTCCAATTTACAGTTGGGTATATTCTTGATTTTTTTTAATGGAGATGCGAACATGAAATACGTGTCACATTAATATTCTTACTATTTTCAAACTAAGGAAAACGCTTGTGATATGAAAATGGGACTAACTTGCTAGTCTGGAGTAAGGTTCGAACCCGCGACCTTTGAACTTCGCGACCACAAGACCAACAAGATACTCTTTATTTCAGATTATTTGAGATTAATATGGTGCGATTCAATATATATGTTAGTTGAGGTTACAAGGCTAAACGCGTATTAAAGGTTCAACGATCAACGTACCCACGCCGCTCGGAGCTTCGTTTTTTGCTTGGGTTGTCAGTTGTCGGTTGTAGCTTGTCAGTTACTTGGTGAAACCTCCGATTGTACACACAATAGACTCAGACCACCACACATCTAATGTGGGGTATAAAAGCAAAGGCAGCAATATCCAAAAAATTAAAAAAATGTTTTGAATGTAGTCATCGAGGATTACTAATTTAGAATGTATCGAATTATAGATTTAATGTATCTATCCCTTCCAAAATCATGTTTTCTATACATTTATAAGCTGTGTTTCTTATAAAATCCCAAACTCAGTACATTATTAATTAGTAAACTTCGATGTCTGCATTAATTTTTTTTTGGATATTGCTACCTTTGCTTTTATAGCCATCAATATCTGATTCTTTCGGCAAAAGGAGGTTCCTATTTAGTTGGAGTCCTGGTAATTATAATATACAGAGTTATTTGGAAAACATTAATAACTTCGCAGGACTATATTTCTGCCTTGATAATGAGTCGGAAATATTGAAGTTATTATGACCAATAGATATGGAGATATGTGATATATAATCAATAGATATGGAGAAATGTGATATCAAAGTTTGCATTTTTTCTCAATATTTCTAACTTATTTTTTGTAAAACGTTGGACTATCATTACAGTAACTTATATCGAAACAAATAAAAACGTTCGAATCCCAATTGGAAATCATTCCTATTGAAAATTTTTCGGGGTTTTTATCATTTTATTTAACTTGTATTAAAAGGAATGAATTTTTCGTAATCGATATATGATAATGAAATTCCAACGTTTTACAAAATAAGTATGAAATATCGATTTATATCTAGATTTTTGTTGCTTTTAATGATTTATTGTTTATTTCGCATCTGGTTCATTATATTGTTATTTACAACCCTAGAGATCCAGCTCATTTTTAGAAGCCGTCGGTAGATCTACATTTTAGTGGGTCTCCATGATTCCATAAAATGCAGCTGAGCTGATGTGGGACAGAGCCTGAAAACTGGGAAATCGCGAGCCATGGCCGGAAAAAATAGCACTAAAATGGATCTTAACTGCGCTGGGGAAACAAGCAAATAGGATCGATGGAATTTTCAAGAAAGAAAGAAAGAGGAAAAAATGGAGGAAAATCCATTTGTTAATACCCCATTAGCCACCGGATGCACTTGCACAACTTGTGGAAGGGTGTGTGGTTCCCGAATAGGGCTCTTCAGCCACGCTCGGACGCATAATCAATAAAAAATGGCAGACGTCATCCTCGCAATGAAGAGAAAGACAGGGAGTATACTCGAAGAAATTCGGCGTGAATTGTAAGTAGCTTTTTTCTAGATACCTGTGTGCCTTACCTAACCTAACTTATTGAATGCATGAATGTAAGAAGTATCGATGTATCGAACACCTAGGGGAGTCCCAATGTTAGAGGCGGGTCTTCTTTGCACATCCGTATATTTTCTAATGCGTACCTACACCTCTACACTGGTGACCACCTCTATACGAAAACCTAGATAATATTTAAAAAAATACATTTTTTATGGTTTTCATTATTGAGACATCTATTTGTTTCTGCAAGAAGCGGAAATATTTTTAACAACAATGTTTCGTTAAAACTGAGAAAAAGATTTCTAGATGGCGCCAGGACCACGAGTCAATTTTATCACGAGAAAAACATTAAAAGTGAAAAAAATGGCCAACTCTTGGAAGAGTACGTGAGCGGATATTAATGGTCGGACGTCACAACTGCGCCGCGACACAGACACACCTGGGCCCGACCCAGTTTCCCGCCATCAATCCAAAATGGCGACCCCCCCGCTTCCCGCCCGCCCCCGCGCCGCTCCGTCTGCGAATAACAATACGAGTGATAGAAAAAACAAACTGAAACGGAGCAAAAAAAGACGTAGACGCACCGAGTTCGGGCGTTCGGCAGTTTCCGCCGATATCGACCGAGCGGCGGCGCGCGCAGCCCGAACGTGTTGTTTCGGCCATCTTTAGTTTGGGAAAGTTGATTTGTTTTTGTTTTGATTTTGCGAAAGAAACTTTTCTAAAAGTTTCGCCGCGGAACATCTGATCGGTATTGATTCCGTTGTATCGCAAGTATGACTTTTATTCGTGCAACGTTTGTTCGTTTGAAAAATATTGTTCTGCAACCATGACCTAAACCTCACATTGCGAATGCAAATAATCAGATATTCAGTGATGGACTTACAGACTCGCGTAAAGAAGAAAAGGGAAGTAAAAAAGAAAAGAAAAGAACGACAAATTAAAAAATGAGACCCATAAATACTGTTAAAACTTCAAAAATTGTAGATCTTATTATGCTCGGTTCTAATCGAGTATTCATGTGCACTCAGCCACATGTGGTCGCTGCGAGGCCATTACATTCCGCTACGCGGTCATTGGTGTCTGTGATTAGCTATCGGTTGTCTGCGATTAACTAACGCCCATTGCCTGCTGCTTTTCATACAATTTGGTTATTTTTTGAATTTGGTAATGGCAAAACCACGCACTGCATGCTGCGTTTTTGAAGCAATCATAATATAGACGGTACGTCGCCGTGTATGCGTTCGAGTTTGACACATTTTTAACCAAACGCATATTTTAAATTTAAATATAGAAATTAGAAATTTAATAGAAATTTAAATATAGAAATTTAAATATAGAAATTAAACGTCAAAAATATAATTTTCTGTAGAAAAAATCAAAATGATGTAGGAATATAAAAAATTCCATGTATCTCGTTTAAAAGTGACTGGAATGCTAAGTCATGTGTATATTATATTTCTCCACATTAAATAATATCGACATGTATTTTAAAATAATCTGAACACCTAGTTTCTTAAAAACATACGATTTGATTGATTTTTGAAGCTGGCAATGGAAAAACAACGCATTGCTCGTACTGTTTTTATATAATCGGTGCTTTTTTTTGTTGCTATAGTGAATATGAAACCATTCTTAATTATTTGAAATTATATACAATTTCGTACGAGAGCGATATTTTTAAAATTTTCTCTCGGGGTGAGTAATGAATAAGGGATCAACTGTCCGGAAGATCAATAATCATCTATGAACCGTCGGAGGATCACATAACATGTTATATATGTATATGAGTGTGTTTCTGATGTTTGATTTCGGCTGATTTTTAAAAGCGCTGAACCACGTCGCCTACTAATGGATGGAAGTCAATATATATATAAATATATATATTTATATATATATATATATATCTCTGTTTCCCTAACCTGAAACCCGTGTTTCCGTACCCGCCAAGTTTTCTTCACAACCGCCCACTTGTGGTTGTGGTGGTAGATAGCCCTTGGTATCATGGTGGTATGCAAGTTTGGTGGGAGTGGGTGAAGAAAATGTGCTTTCTAGCACATTTTTTTGTTATAGAAAGGCCGAAAATGCTTCAGATTATTTCAGAAAGGGCCCCGCTGACTGTGTTGGCGATTGTAAAAAATTCCATAATGTTCGATAACGCTCTACAAAGTTCTGGAATGAGAACGATTTATAATGTTCCTATAATGTTCCAAACAGAATGTCGGTGAGACCAGAATGTCCTTAATCAGGGTGTCTCCAAGTTTGGGTTATGTTAAGTACTGGATTGCAGTACCGTGTCGAAAGCAGGGTGTGTGTCTTGATGTAGTGTGTTGTGTATCTACTAATGTATCGGACGATGTCGGACTGTGCGGATCTTCGAGTTGAGGCAATACTTAACCTACACTTCAACTCACACTCATCACATCAGTCCTGATGATGGACCCTGCAATGGGATCCGAAACGTTGGCCAGAGAGGTCACATATACACGGCAGAATATCCCAGAAAACTATACACAGAAGTTTCTAGAATGTTCATGAAAATTCTCAAATGCTTTAGAAGGTTCTGGAAGGATAGGGTTCAAGAAGGTTCTATTAGGAGGTTCCAAACTGATTGGCGGAGTTTGTCGGTGAGTCTAGAAGGTTTTATAATGCTTTAGAAAGTTCTGAATGGAGAAAGTTACAGAAAATTCTATAAGGTTTCGAACTGAGTGGCGGAGTGTGTTTGTGAGTCTAGAAGGTTCCAGAAAGTTCTAGAAGGTTTGAGAATACTCTAAAAAGTTCTGGAAGGAGAATTTTTGAAGTGACCCTGCTAGATAAAGGTTTCCTCACCAAATTATTAAAGATGAATTCTGTATTAATAATTTAAAATGTCGTAGCACAATTGACGCGAGTTGAAATTTATTATTATATATTTCATTTCAATCTCCTGGTCGCGGCTACCAATGAAGTGACCCTGCGTGGGGTCCTAACAAATAAAGAGTTTAGTAGCAAAAACATATTTACAGTCTTACATATCTGTCGCAAAACGAAATCTTGTATTCTATAATTCTATGATACAAAACGAAACATGCGTCACACGTCAAAAAGCGGTATTGCCAGCACAAAAAATACATTTCCGCGTCACAGTTATGACAATAAAAACATGGATTTTTAAAATAATTCACGAAAATGTTAAAAAAAACGATTAATTTCCGATAGTTTAACATACATAATTTAAATGTTTTCTAATATCAGTATGTTCGTATTCCTATATTTTTTAATCTTTTTAGTGTAGGTACTCTAAAATGTTTTTTTTAACAGAAATCATCCACTAACAACATTATTTTTAGCGTAATTTAATATAAAGATGGCTTAATTATTTGTTAACCATGTAGTTTGCAGGCGCGAGGAATGATACAAAGAAGAGTCCTTAAAATAATCTTTAACCTAAATCGATAAACTAGAACTACTGACTTGTACAAAATCACCGGCATGCTTAACCTAGAAGATCTGATGCTTGTGGAAAAAATGAAGATGATTTATAAAATAAATAATAAATTACTAAAAACGAATATCATCCTTTACCAGAATAGTGACATACATAGACAACACACAAGAACAAGAGACTATATTATAAGAAGTGATGTACCGCGGACTAATAGAGAAAAACATGTGAAACGGAGTGGTTTGGTTTCAAGTTATGTGTGCAAGTGACAAAGGATAACTGAAAAGTTTATTTTTAGAACAATTTATTAACAGTCAGTAAAACATAAATGTACATACGTAGTAGAAATGAACACAGATATATAAAAAGTAGGAATATAGAAAAACACCCAGAACTATAAACAGTAGAAATATCAAAGTAGGTACATATAGAAAATCGAATAAAATTAGCACAAGCACGTAGCTCTCTGGCGTAGTCACAACACAATATATCGGTGGAATTCTTGATCTCAATTTATATATTCGGCGAAGGCTCTTGCCGGATATAACTCGCTAGCAAGAGAAATGGCGAAGAGACTTCTCGGAGACAAAAACTCAAGCTTCACATAAGTTCGATTTGGTACGGCCCGGCAGGAGAGCACTCGACTGCGGCGGCGATGTCGCTACCTAGATTCGCCAGGAATCCTTCCCGGATATCTCCTAGTAAGACGAGGACTGTTGGAACAGTGTATCCTGGCTGAGAGTAAAAGCGCACCGCTTTTATACCTGTTCGGTGGCGGTGGGGATGGATTAGCGAACAACCGTTTATTTTCTGTTGCTAGGCGGAACTCCCGGCAGTCAAGTTCACTGGAAATATGCACCATTGGGAAGCCAGGAAATTTTACAGTGCGGCCGGGTTTAATGACTTCTGAGCAATAGACACAGGTACGGGATTTTCGTTTACATCCCTCAGGTGCGCGTATCACATAGATTCCTATATAATACAATCAATTTTTATATTGGAATTTCCAATAACATTCCACAAAGAATTGAAAAGACTTGTGTTGGGAAGCAGATAAACTATTCAACAAATCGTTGTGTCGATAGTCAATATGTGTACTTAATTTATTTTATTTTTCTTCTTAATGTTTTCTTACCCGAGCATGCCATTGCTGTCTGGGGACTATTCTGTCTGTCTGGACTGTCTATTTTTTAATATTGTTGTTTGTTTTAATTATTTTATAAATGTATTATTGTATTTTTCAATCATATTTGTAGTTTTGATGTGAATATTAATTAATTAATTGATTAAAAATTAAATTAAATTGAAATAGACGCGCAGAAAAACACTTTGGTACTTTGGAAGTATGGCATCAAGAGTAGGGAATAGTCTTCATATGATTGTGATCACTGGGACCTTAGAAGAATACCTCCAACGGACCACGATTCCCATATATGAGCTTACTATCTATGCGACGAAGCACAAGATTTTTTGAAAGGCTTTAATTAAAGGTTTTTACTGGTGACCCAATTATCTCAGTACGACTCTTCTCAGCGCCGTAACGAGCTCTTGAATAAAATTACAATTAATGAAAATATTCCAGTAGCATTGGTCGGGGTATGCGATACCCACACATACACACACCTGTCATTAGTGTAGAGCTTAACCGTTATTATTGTTAATTTGATCGTGAGATTTGTGAAGGATTGTAACTACAATTGGTAACTGAGTTTTCGGTACTCGGCGAGCAATCACTGCAACACTGAAAACAAAACATATGTGGAATTCATACCACAATGCAAAAAACCACTAATCTAGGCCACACACACTCACGTGGCAAGGAATGCCAAATAAGCGAATAGAGCACGAGCAAGACCCGCGCGACCGGCAGGTCATTGCATCATCAGCATTTCTGACGATTTCTTCACACTCATATTGCCGCATTCCAAGACTTTGTTCGTAAATTATGTAAAAGAGGCATACGCCCTAGGCAGGCATATCAGTACTTCGTAGACCTCCGGCGGGTGGCCGGAGGCTATGGCCCTTAGAGTATCTATCATTATCTCTGTAATCATACTCATGTATATTTTGTACTTGTTTTATCGAGATAATAAATCATCAAATATTCTACGCCTTTGGAGCTTTTCCGTCGCTTGACGGTGGTGAACCAAAAAAGCAACTGCTCCAAACCATATCCAAACCACCCAAACGTATGTTTATTTATATGTAAGAACATGTATTTGATAGTCCACTGTCTCCTTAACTTTGAGTGCATCTCCCTGTCTCTAGCGGCTCGAAACAGCTCTTCCGCCATCCTTATCCCTGTTCAATCTCGTATATTACGGAGCCATGAGATCTGCTTCCTGCTTATCAAACGCAATAGGTCGTACTTTTCCCTCTAAGTGTTCCCACATAACCCAAGTATGACAACTTTCTGACTTTGATATTTGTCAACAACTCTCTCTCAGTTTTGACTCTCTGAAGCACATCTAAATTCCTGATCATATCTGTCCATAAAAAAAAACTTTTACATTAAACATTTTAGATGTGAAATAAGTAAATATAATTGCACATCTCATAAGAGACCTATAAAAATAGGTATAGGTACCTATAAAAAATAAATATTTAGGAATCATAAATATTTATCGATCAATATTTGGGGCCTAATGGATTCGAATTCAACCCCGCGATGGGGACGCAGATCTTTAGGTAGCTATTTCTGAGAATAATAAAAAAATCTGAAATTTCCTACAGTAAACACCATTAAATCAGTTATTTATGTACGCTGGGTGTTCCATAAAACAGGTCGCAGAGGAAAATACAAAAGGAGAAAAATATCACAATAACGGGAGGCAGTACACCGCGTACTAACGACTATAATGCTCACAATTGTTTAGAAAGTGAAATATTAGACAAATTTAACGAACTGTATAAAAAATGCTTGTAATTTTGCTAAAATAATATTAATTATTTTGTAAAGATATTTCACATAAACTATATTTTCTTTACTATGTTCATTAAGTTAGTATTAGTGAAAGTAGTAGAAAATATTGCAGAATAACGAAAAATTTAATTAAGTAAAATAAAAAATTGATTTCTTTATCCTGTCGTCACTAAGCGTGTATTTTTTAATGCAATTTTTGGTTTGAAATCTTTATATCATTTATTTATTTTTGAATGAATAATAAACGAACACGACATCTTGTGGCTATTACAAAAATAATTTAAGTGATAATATATATTTCTTCGCTGAATAAATAATTTTCGTTCTCAGTAGCTGCACAACAATTTATTTTAACAATGTAAACACAATATTTATAAATTATTACACATATCAAACAACTTCGTTGTCTGTTCATCTTCATCTATCCGTCCGTCCGTCCGTCCCCGTAACTTTGTGAAACGGTCGTAATTTCGTTCGAATTCAAATCAATAATTTCCTAAATACTCTAAACAATTTAATTATATATTTAAATCCACCCGTGGACATCATGAATTATTCTTGCATTTTCCAAGACGTAATTTGTAACGTTATACGAATCTAAGGTTCTGTTTAAACGAAATTTCTTGACATATTTGACAAGAAAAGTCTCCCATTAAACATACTCTGTGCTAAAATTGATGAAAAGAAACAAATTATTCCTCCCCTTATTGGAACCGCGTATTATACTAATAACAACTAAGGGGCATTTTCAGTGTCAAAAATAGATAATTTCGGAAAAAGCGAAGTTAACAACATTTTATGCGGAGATTTTAATAGTCAATACACGGGAAAACTTCTATAAATTTCAACATTGCCCTAAAAGAGCATCCTTGCTTCAAGTTTGTGTTTACTGGGGTATTATGCCGTGTTGTTACGACCTTTCGGGCCGACGTTTCGGATCCCATTGCAGGGTCCATCATCAGGGCTGATGTGTTGTCTTGAATGTTGGTGTTGTGGTTAAGTATCGGCTTGCAATACCGTGCCGAAGTCATGATGTGTTTGTATTGTGTTGTATGTATGATTCATCCGTTGTCTGATCACTATCGCTGCGGAGTCTGCGACGAGAATGACTTTGAAGCGCCGGATACCAAGATGTTTTTAATTTGAGACCATCATCTCTATTAATGTTTATCGGATGCTTGTAGATTTCTAGTGCTTCCTTGATAAGACGCGTATGGTGACTCTTAGGCTTTCCAAGGATTTTCGGTTCGAATGCAAAATGATGGCCGGTATCCAGAAAATGCTCAGCTAGTGCTGATTTTTCTGGATGACCGAGTTTGCATGCCCGTTTGTGCTCGTTGACCCTTTTGGAAATGGTACGCGCCGTTTGCCCCACGTATACTTTATCGCAGTCTTGACAATCGAGTTGTGGGATCCGAAACGTCGGCCCGAAAGGTCGTAACAACACGGCATAATACCCCAGTAAACACAAACTTGAAGATTCTGAGTGGCCGTGAAAACCTAAGAACATTCTTAGCATCCTTGCTGTCTAACTAGTGGTAATTTATCTGATTTCGCGAATCACATCATGGATAATAATCTAGTTTTGCGTTCTATTTTATTTTATCTGCTATGGAGCCATTAATCTTCAATTTAGCGTCATATATTTAAGCAACTTTCTTTGCGGAGTTTTTTCTGTCTGGACTTCGTAATTGGGTGACCAGGATTAATCCGAAAAAGGTCTACACATGCACCTTTTCAAGAAATAATATCCACGCGATCGCAAACAATTGAACTCGTGTAGAACCAACCACGAGGCGCTTTGCAAATAATCCATTATTCCATAGATATTTGATTTCCATAGATCGTACATTCGCACACGACGGCCTGCAACAACAGCACGCGCCACGCAGCCAGCCGCACGCGCACATCTCGCTACGTAATTCAGTTTGCTTTGTTTTGATTCTTCCCCGCAGCCTCCGACCGTAAACACCCCCTCCCCCCCGACAGACAGAGACAAAGCGAGGAAGAGGGAGATGCGAGAATTGTTTTCGGAGCGTAGAGTCAGATGGCGTGCAATACATTACTCCAGACAATCGATAGTCAAATGTGATTCCAGTTTGGCGCGACCATCATAAATATGCCGTAAATAAAAATATGTGTTTGCGTTTTATTTTCGATTTGCAAAATGATGCCGCGTCTAGAGACGCGCACACAACTTTGGTTTGTGATTACTTTTTCCCGGCTCGCTTTCTACGACAAATACATTTTTTGCCTTATAAGTCCTTTCGAGGTATCAAATGCGTGTTCAAAAATCTGACTCAGACAGCGTCAGACTTACAGTTATTTCTCAGAAAAAGTACGACGAATGTAAATTTTAATGTGTAGATGACTTTCAGAAGATACGAGATGATCAATAATGTACGACATCTATAATATTATATTGACTGATTAATGATGTCCCTGTGACAAAAAATCCAGAACTGTTCTGAAAAATTTGGACAAACTCAAAATATTCTGAATGAAAATACTGATTTAAAGAAGTTTAAAAAATTTGAAATAATATTTCAGGCGTATTCTAGTGTAATACTAATAATTCGGAAGAATCTCATTACACATATAAAGGATATTGCTAAAAATTCCAAAAAATCATAAAATAGATATCTCATTAGTGACATCTGTGGTCATTTGAGGGAAATGAAAAAGCTTTGGATGCCGGTCGCGCTAAGGATTGTTGCAACACGTATACGGAACACGTCGTGTAATTAAAATATATACAACTTCTAAAAATTTAAAAGACATGGTATTCTATCATGGGTGGAAATGGTGAACGTTACATTGTGTAAAGTGATCACTTAAGCCAGCCATGCGATAGGACGTAAGCCAAAGAACCCATCCATACCTGCTTTTCATAAAAATACAATTTCGTCTCTATGACACGTGTATAACATACGATCCATATCGTTTGAGTGGGTATTGCCCATTGCCCACTGTTTGGAAATTGATTTCCCTAAATGCTCCATTGTGCGCTTCACCAGAAATAAAAACGTATTTCAGAATATTTTGAGTGTATTCAAATTTTTCTGAACAGTACTGAATTTTTGTCACAGGGACATCATTAATCAATCAATATAGATGTCTCACAGAGACGAAACTGTATTTTTACGGGAAAGTACGACTTTTATACCTATATCGTATACTTCTATACCTAGACCGCTATACTACTATACTTCTATACCTAGACCACACGGGGGCTTACAACCTATCGTGCGGCTGGCTTAAGTGATTAGTGACATCTGTGTTCATTAAAGGGGAATGAAAAAGCTTTGGTGCCGGCCGCGCTGAGGATTGTTACAACTCATTTGTGAAACGTGGCGTATAATTTAAATATATAGAACTTCCAAAAATTAGTAGACATGGTATTATTCTATCATGGGTGGAAATGGCGAACGTTACATTGCGTAAAGTGATCACTTGACCCAGCCGTACGATAGGTCGTAAGCCCTGTGTACACCCAAAGATTTCTATACCTACTTTCCTATAAAAATACAGTTTCGTCTCTGTGAGACATCTATAATATACATTGATTGAAAAACGTATTTATTCAAGAATACTCAATCATACGCGGTTCTTATAACCCGCATGCTCACTGCTCACGTGTTGCACCGGTTTGGCAACGTCGCGTGCCATGCACGGAGCGTGTCGACACCGGCAAAATATTCTCGACGACTATTGTTGACGCTCCGCGTACGGCACGCGACGGTGTTCGGTGGTCGGTGACGAAACGGTCTAGCGGGCATAGCCTCATAGGTACTTTTCAATACAAAGAATATTTAACACGTTCCTATTACGGTCAAGGTATGATACGTTGTATTGGGCAGAGATCTTTACGGTACTTGCACTCCATCTATGGGATGGATGCGTTGACTTGTGAAAAAAAATGTGACGAGTAGCTTGTTGGTGTACTGGTCATGACGCTCGCCTAGTGATCTGATGGTCGGTGGTTCGAGCCCCATTCCGGGACATCATCAAGTTAGTCCTATTCTCATAACAGAATACTTAGAATAATGATGCGACACGCATTCCATGCTAGCACCTCTTTTTTATTTAAAAAAATGAACCCAAAATAAAGTACCTACTTGACAATATGTCAGTCAAAGTTTGTGAGGATTTGTGAGAATTCTAGTCGAAAAGAGAGAGAGAGAGACTTATGAGACTTGTGTTTTATACAATTTTCTGATTTTTTGTTATTCATTTTCTCTTTTTCTCGCCTTCCTGAAAGTGTCGTTTATTTTGATGCAGCTTCTCAATCCACGTCAGTCCTTTCCTGTCACCAGCACTGCTGTCCAAACTACAAGAATTCCCCGACTGTGTCCATGCAAAACTAGAACCCATCTCGAAGAAGATTAAATATCATTCAAGCTAGAACATTTTTCAGATGTAAGATGTACAAGTATTATTATTTTGAAGTAAGTTCATATAAATACTCGTGTTTTGCCTTTTTAAATAAAGCAGGCAATGCCTTTTTACGCTAATGAGAAAAACAATGAAACATATACTTTTAGGTACAAATAAAACGTGGGTGCTACAAGAAGACTATAGCGAGTTGAAAATTTTTTTTAATACATTTATAAATACATACCAGTAAAGGTAAAATATTGATCAAAAGATTTGAAAGTTGAAAGGTTGTCGCATTTTATGAGATAATCTATTAAATATTTTTACCAACAATAAGAGCTATAAAAATATTCCGTCAAAACAGATTAACACGTTCTTGATTAAATTAATCAAGATAACGGGAAAATTGGTCCAATATAATACAAAATTATAAACAAAAAAAAATACAATTTTATGTGAAATCCCAGAACAACTAAACAAAATTTGTTTAAACATAACCATACTCTTTATAGAAAGCGTTGAATTTGTATATCTATATTAATATTTGTATGTTATCATAATATATCATATATCTTTATATATCAATATTTATATATTATTATCTATCTATATCTATATATAGTATCTCTGTAATATCTATATATCCTATATAGACTAGATATATATTCTCTATATATATTCATATAGCTGGGTGTCATTAGTTTAGAAAAATATTTAAATAAATCTAAGTCATGTGCTTTAAAAATTATAAGCATTTAAAAAAATCAAAAAAATCTACACCCTTTATTTTTTTCATTTTTTTTATTATTGTGTAATTCTGAACAAAGCTTCTGTAAATTTTTGTCCAAAATTCAGAGCCAACTGCTCCAGCTTGGAAGAAAATGTCACTTTTTGACCAAACCAAGTATTCAAAATCAATACTTTGCCCAGTGTTAACTGACTGTACGAGAAAAAAATGTACTACGAGGTTGGCAAGTAACTTCAAAAGTTGGCGCATTTAATGAGGATTCCTAAGTGATATAACACTTGCTAGATTATTTCTTAAATTGTAGACAAAATATTTTTTTTGTAATGAAACCCAGTTTTGAATATTTTTTTCGTATTTACTTAAAAAGAATTCTAGTTTATCCAAGCCTTTCTTTAAGGCCGCAACTTCAAGATTTTAGTTTAGTTTGAATAAGACGGAGGAGTCATTTCACGAAGTTTGAGCGAGACAGATAGTGACACCAGTTATTAAGTGCCTAAAAGCAAGAAAATATTATTTTAACCGCAAGATAGTTATTTATGTGTGTAAATGTTGGTTACGTTATTTATGTAATTACCAGACAAAGACGTTTTGTGTATAATATGAATAATTTATAGCATATTATAACATGTTAACACAGTGTTCTGTCTGAAAGAACAGAAAAATCATTCTTGATAAATTTCCGTTGATAGTATGTATGTGAGTGGTGTGTATAGGTAAAATAAAACAAAATACAATTTTTGTAATCAGTTTGTAGTTTTCAGAAAAAAAATTAATTGCTGACAATACAAGGCCACGATAAAAAGCTTTCAGGTGAAAAAACAAAAATATACCTAAGCGTACAACTTCTGACTTCCATAAAACGCTTTCCGGTTAAAAATAAATATATTCACGAACAATTAGAGGCCATTTCAAAAAGTTTACATTCCAATGGAAAGGAAAAATCTACTCATGCAAAATTTGTAGACACAGTAGGCAGTCTTCAGGCTAATGTAATAGAAAAATCCATTCACGATGTTACACCAAATTCAGGCAAAAGAACGAAAATGTCAATTTGTGAACAATATTGTTGGCCACCGCAAGAAGTTTTCAGGCTAATTGAGCAGATATATCCATTCTTCAAGAATTTCGGTACGCAATAGGAATATAGATTTCTGGCTATTCGAACAGAAAAATCCACCCAAGAAGATTTTCAGGCCAAAGTAGGCAGTTTTCAGGCTAATTGAACTGAAATAGCCTTTCATGAAAAATTACAAAAAATAAAATATTGGTAGTTTTCAGGCCAATAGAACAGAAAAATCAATCCAAGAATAATTTCAGGCCAAAAAAGACAGTTGTGAGAATTAAAATAAAAAGTATCAATAAAAATTTCAGACCAAAGTAGACTGTTTTCAATCTTATTAAACTGAAGTATTCATTTTAGTTCAATTAGCCTAAAAATAAAATTTACAAAATAAAAATTCAAAAAAAAATGTATGTATTCAGAAAAAAATAATTCAAGAAAAATTTCAGGCCAAAGTACATAGTTGAACGGAAATATCCATTTTAGTTCAAAAAACCAGAAAATTAAAATTTTCAATAATAAATTTCAATACATGAAATATAGACAGTTTACAGGTCAATGGAACAGAAAAATCAATTCAAGAAGAATTTCACGTAAAGGAAGACAGTTTTCAAGTTTATTGAACTGAAATAACCGTTTCAGTTCTTTGAGACTGAAAAATAAAATTTTCAATAAAAAATTCAGAACATGAAAAATTTCTGTTTCATTGACCTGAATCAGTCAAAATTTCATGTTCTGAATTTTCTTATAGAAAATTTAAATATTCAGGCTAATTTAATTGATATTGCTATTTCAGTTAAATTAAACTGACAACTATCTATCTCCTTTCACCTTAAATTCTTCTTGAATTGATTTTTTTATTCCATTGGCCTGAAAACTGTCTATATTACATATTCTGAATATTTCTATTGAAAATTTTATTATCGGCCTGAAAACTGTCAATATGTCATATTCTGAATTTTTAATTAAAATTTTATTTTTCAGTCTCAAAGAACTGAAACGGATATTTCAGTTCCATAAGCCTGAAAACTGTTTTCTTTTACGTGAAATTTTTCTTGATTGTTGATTTGATTTTTGATAATTGATTTTTCTGTTCCATTGACCTGAATAGTGTATTTTTTCGTGTTATAATTTTTTTTATTGATAATTGCAATTTTCAGGTTAATTGAACTGAAATATCCATTTGTGAACAACCTATACCTATAAAACTGAATGTCTGTCTGTCTGTTCTCTATACAAATCCAGACCGTTTGTCCAATTCGATTCAAATTTTACATACTTATGTTTTGGGACCCGGCGGGTAACATATGTAACATTTACCCCCTATTCTCATACCCCTTCCCCACCCCTGACATTTTCGATGCAAATCTGTACCGTTTGACCGATCAGACTCAAAATTTAGAAACTTATTCTTTAGGACTCAACGGGTAACATAAGTGATATTTTCTCCTATTCTCATACCCCTTCCCCTCCCAATGACATTTTCAATGAAATCTGTATCGCTTGACCGATCGGACTCAAATTTCGGAAACTTATACTTTCGGACTCGGCGAGTAACATAGGCGATATTTTTCCCTTATTCTTATACCCCTTCCTCTCCCAATGACATTTTTCGATGCACATCTGTACCGCTTGACCGATCGGACTCAAAATTTGAAAACTTTAGGACTCTCTTTAGGATTCATCGGGTAACATAGGCGCTATAACCCCCTATTCTCATACCCCATTTCCTCCCCCTGACATATATTCGATGCAAATCTGTACCGTTTGACCGATCGGACTCAAAATTTTGAAAACTTAGTTTTAAGCACTCGGCGGGTAACATGGGCGACATTTCCCCCTATTCTTTTAACCCTTCCCCTCCGCTGATGTATTTTCGATGCCAATCTGTACCGTTTTACCGATCGGACTCTAAATTTGGAAACTTATTTTTTAGGACTCGGCGGGTAACATAGGCTATATTTCCCCCCTCACCTTTTACCTTTTCTCCTCTCCCTGATATATTTTCGATGCAAATCTATACCTTTCGAATCAAACTTTTGTTTCCCCCCACAATTTTTTTTAAACTTAATCCTTAACCAGTGCAACGCCGGGTATAAACAGCTAGTTTAGAATATAGGTGAAAGTTTTCAGGAAAAAAAAATTGTACATTTGTGAATAATTTCAGTCAAGGGTTTAGAAATGTTCAGGCTAACTGAAGAGAAAAATCCTTTCATAAAAATTTGAAGAAGTGTGACTTTGAAGAAGTCGTAATAAGCAGTTTTTAGGCCAATAGAACAGAAAATTTCAATCATGAAGAATTTAAGACCAAAGTAGGCAGTTTCCAGGATAATTGAACAAATGCATTGTATTCAAGATCAATTTCAGGCCATGCGTGGAGTTTTCAGGTTTACGGAATATAAACAACTATTCGTGAAGACTTTATATGACTCGACTTTATTTCATTTTTCCAGCAAGGTACGTATCAAATTTAATTATAATACTCGTACAAGAAAATTCAATAAAAGAAAAAATATTTAAGTACCTTGAGACTTGCTTTGACTTAAATATATAGATATACGACTTGATTGACTTCGGTGGCTGGGTCATGCGGAGAGAAATCCGTGCATCAAGCACCAAAGTCCCTGCTGAACTCAAGGCCAATAGGGCGAAGGAGCTCAGGAAGGCCAAAATTAAGATGGAGCGACAACATCCTCAAAGACATCTCTGACTCGGAGTTTCGGAACTGGAGAGAGCTGGCACTAAGCCGAGATGAGTGGAGGAAGTTTATCGAGGAGGTCAAGATCCACCGATGGTTGTGCCAAGTGTGATGTGATGATTGATTTATTTCGTTTTTTTAGTACACTGTTTATTTTCTTTCAGTAAAAAAAGGAAAGAATCTTTCTTCACGCGCTTTACAAGGTCTTTAACTGAAATATGAGGTAATACGAAATAAAAAAAATAAATTAGATTTTTATTTCATTTATTAATACTAATAAAGTTGATACCATATGTAAATAAAAAAATTAACTATAAATTTAGTACAACAATATTTTGCCCCTTTTATTATTATTTTTTTGCATTTAGTTACGGTATTCATAGTACATATCATTGAAATATGAAATTTATGTCTATAAGATAAGTATAATGTTATGGCAATGAACTTTTTAAGATCAATCTCCGCGCTGGACCGCCGCAAGAAAACAAACAAAAGTGGCGGTCCACGCCGCCGGTCCCGCTGCAGGGCGGCCGCGCGTACGTCTGTCTGCGAAGGCTGTAACTTTCACCCAAAAACGTCGTTAATTGGTAACTGTGTCAGCGGGCGCCGGGGGCGGTGCGCGGGTGGCGGGGGATGCACAGCCTCCGCCACCCCCACCCCGCGTGCGTCATTACGTCGCCCAGCGTCGCGGCGTGAGCAGTGCGCGTCGGGACGCTCCTCCGCCTTTCGCCGCTGTCGGCCCTCCGACGCACCCACGATGGTTGTGACTTGAACGTGACGAAGTAGCATTCAGCGCACGACGCGAGCAGCCGAGGCCGCCGCCCCACCCCCGCGCCGCGATCAACAGTTCGACGCCGGCACCGTCGAGTGCGGAGACCGACCGATCGATATATTATACCCTTCGAGTATCGGCTCTCCGGCAGCCGAGGCCCGCTCTCCGAGAGCGACCCCTGACACTCGCCGTCTCGCGACATCCGCAGTGTTCAATGTTTCTTAAATCAAATTGGTTGTTTATTAAATATATTTAAAAATAGTCGTAATTAGAATAATGATCGCCCCAGTGTACATATGTGATGTTTTATCCGTGTTTTTAATATTTCTATTGAAATTAAATCTATTTTCCACTAAAATATGGTTGTGAGCATCGATACAAGTGAGTGCTTCTAGTTTCCCTCCCTGCTTCTCTCCTGTCACCCGGCGTAGCTCCGAGGGCCCACCGGGAACGCATCCACCAGAGGTTTGTTGGTGTTGATGTTTTCGTGGAAAATGTGCTACGGCTGTTCGCAGTCGCCGGAAGCGAGGCGCGACTCTACCGCGCGAGGTGTGCAGCCAACCCGAGACAATGGGTTGCGGAATTCTAACAATATTTTATTAATTAACCTAACAATATCCGTCGATCATTATTCTGTCGAGTTTATAACAAATACTCGGACCAATTTGGCACTGATATTTCAGTTTCTTAATACAAAATATCAACAATATTATTTTTGGCAACATAAAAATAAAAAATATGCACATTTAGTTAAATTTAATAAAAACCGACATTAAAGAGGAAATTTCACAAATCAATAGCCCTAATAATACAGTTTATGAATTAAATTTTTCTATAGTCTTTCTTTTTCTCGTATTTTGAAACGTTAAAAAACAATACTATAGTCTAAATGACTAAACTATTATCTTGCGCGCATCGTCGGTTGTCAAAGTTATTACTTACATAATAATGGCAGGCAATAAGGCAAACCCGATGTTTTCTAAGGCCAAGATATCACACCAATATAGACTCAGAAGCTTGGTTACATTTTATGGTAGTGTATCTCGCATTGATACTGACGCGTGGGATGATCGATTAGGGTGGAAGTCGCAATCCTCAAATATCTTTTAAAATTTTATAGTCAGAATTCTGTATGTTCCATTTACTTACCAAATTAATTTATTAAGCATCGCACAGTGTCCGATGGGCATCGATGAAAGAACGCAACACTTTTCTGTCCAGATGTACACTTGCTACATACAATTTCAAACAACTTTTGATATAGACATGTCGCATTAGTATTCTTACTATTTTCGAACTTAACTAAATGGTTATGGAGTAATATTATCACCTTATGGGATGAGCCTCGACTGCAATGGATCATTAAGCAATACCTTTCTTGCAAGACCAACAAGCACATTATCATGCCAGGTCTTTCGTGGACGCTCTTCGTTTTTGTTGCGAATAACTCTTACCACATATATTTTCATTTCCATCCGCTTGACTTTATTTTCCATGTGGCTACATTACGTCAACAACCCTTTCTTATTTCTATTGACTTTGCTGTACAATTGTGACCATCCACCATCAGTGACAAATGTGACCAATGGTATTTTACAAGAAGCTCTAACAGGTATAGCACTAGAACAATGTAAGCATAGTAAGTAACAGTAAGAGGTAAAAAGTTGTCCAATACCTGGGTAAAGCCAGAAATTCTACGTTCACCGTCGGACCGAATGTCATGTATGGGAGTTGGAAATTTCGTTTCTCTCTTCCATCTACAGCTGTTGTTTTTTCTAGCTTAAGATTGTTGATCCAAAAATAATGCCCGATTTTAAAATCTCTTTTTTGTTCTCATGCCTTTCCATTTAACTGACCTTGGCTGCCGTGTAAGTTATCATCTGTTTGTTTAATTGCGGTTTTGAAAATCTTTTCAGTGAATTGGCAAAAGCGCTACCTCAGGTTCTTCAACCAAGAAGTGTTCCTTCTTCCTCAGTACCGATTTTGAGCAATATTTCTCTGCATTATTAAGTGCAGGATCTGATGCTGGATGATCTGAATGTCTTATTACACGGTCGAGATATTAAAGTTTTGGATTTTCACCTTCAATTTCAATTTAATGTTACTTAAGGGTTAATGAGCTTTGTTTATGAAAGTAAGAGCCATTATTTGATTTTACGTAGTTTCGCCAACAAATAACAAGCCTACATTGATAGATTTGACATTAATATTGTAGAGATTCATGGTGATAATTAAATCGGGTGAAACATACAATCTTTGTAACCTCTACAAATGAGTTTAATAATAGTTTTATATTTCACTACTTCAGTTTCGAGAGTTATAGAATTTCTCTCTCTCGTTGGTCCCCCGTTGCAAGGATGCCGTCTGCCATGTTATTAAAGTGTCCGAGCGTGGCTGAGGAGACCTATTCTGGATTCTAAGAGATGGGTTTTGCTCCCTTTTCTTTCTCTTTCTTCTTTCCTCAGAAATCGCATCTGCCATATTCCGTTCATTTGCTTCTCCATCGCAGTGTAGTTTTCGGCGCTATTGTGCCAAAAAGCGTTTTGTCTGCAAGTGTCATGGAAGGGGCAATCATTCCCAGTGTTGTTTCAATACTGGGAATGTTCGCCTCTTCCAAAACGTTGAAGTTTGTTCTAGAATCCTTCTCAATAATCTGTTGTGGAACAGAACAGGAACAGAATCATAAGTAAAGGTAATCAAATGAATAATTTTTAAAGTTGAAAAAATTAACATGG
Source organism: Agrypnia vestita (assembly GCA_016648135.1). Taxonomy (NCBI): domain Eukaryota; kingdom Metazoa; phylum Arthropoda; class Insecta; order Trichoptera; family Phryganeidae; genus Agrypnia; species Agrypnia vestita. The sequence goes on from JADDOH010003073.1 coordinate 132,422, forward strand.
GTATTAACTTTCCAATATTACAGGCATTAACTCTTCTCCTATTCTCTCAATATTACCGTTACAACCATTTCTACACTAGTAACTCCAGCTCATTTTAAGAGAACCTAATCAATATTTTTTTTGTATTTCATCCTAATTAATGTAAAAATTCTATATTTGAAAGTATTCAGTTCAATACTTCTTCACTTTAGTAAAATATTATACAAATAATAATTATTAAACGTACTTATAGATTGCATAGTATATTATTTTAGACCAATTGAATCATTAACAAGCTATTTACTTTTAATGCCTATATCTTCTGTTTATTATATTTATGTACTTAATACAAAATTCCGGTTTTTCAAATAAAATCGTTCCTTTGTGAACTTTAGAACGTGTTGGTTTGATCTCAAAAAGGAGTAAATAGATATTTTTACTCCTCATTTGTACCCACTCGTCGGTAGTGGTTATTTTTTCGCTTACCACGTAGGAGGCTTTTCTCTGGTGAGATTTTGTTTATTTAACTGAATACAATTTTATTTTTAATCTGAAAAACATTTTCTATGAAGGGGTGAGTTTTTTTAACTCTTATATTTTTTTGAATAAACGATCATGTGTAAACAACCTTACATACATCCTACCTTTAAAATAGGCCATTAGTAATCACAAATCAATAACTGGGTAGAAATGGGGGGTTGTTGGGAAGGGTTAATTTTACCATGGTTGAATTATCACTAGGGGAAGCAATTTTATTCATCCATCATTGTTTTCTGGGGGAATTAGGGATATTATTTAGAAATTATTATTCAGAAATGAGGGAAATTCATTCGGAAATTAAGAAGTGTGTTGAGTTCCAAAGCCCTGCTGCCATCATTGTTATTTGCAGGCAATCTTTGAAGCGAAATCATTTTAGGGCTCGGTAGCTATGGTTCAATCCATTGTTTTATTTTTAATTAGGTTCTAACAAAATTATCTGAAATTACTGATATAAAGGTGGTTGTCACACTAATATTGAGAGAGTTTTTCTCTTTTTTTAGCAGTGAATTTGAACGAAATTACGGACGTTCCGCTAAGTTACTGGCGGACAGACAGACAGACGGACAACCGGACAACGAAAATTTTATGTTTGATTGTTCTTTTTCGCCAATTTTTACTTGGTGAATATTATGTTAAACATCCACAGTGTCCGCGTATTAAATTGATTCCCATATTTTCCCTATAATAATAGAAATATTCACATTCTAGAGATTTCTTTGATATTTCTTATAGAATCTTTATACGTACATACATGAATATATCGGATCAATTTAGTGTTGGGATAACTATCACCGAGCATATAAATGCTTATCAAAAATATAAATCAACGCAATTAATTCCTTCACAAAAAAATCGGAAACTACTTCCTTGTACATTTAGCTAGGCTTAGAATGTGAGAAGTAACTAAATCTATACGTGGCGCCTCCAATTGTTTATATACTTGTATATAATATAAAATGTTTTGTAGCACCCGGAGTCTATCCTGTCATCGGAAAGGTGGAAAAAACCAACCGAGAGTATATAAAAATGCTACTATATATTCCCACTAAATAAACATATTTTTTGTTAAAAATTCGTGTATATTTTTCTATGGAAGCATTCGTTCTGATACAAAAGAGTAGAATCATAGAATGGATTTGATTCAAAATACTGAATTACAGGTATATTATTATAGAAATAATAATGGATGTAGAAAATATTTTTTTAATACGCCGTACCTACCCCACAACACGCGACCGAGTGCCACAATGGCATGTGATAATGATATTTGTATGGCTCTGACCCTGGCACACATTGTGATTTTTGTGTTGTTGGATCATATATCATGTAGGGGTTACAATGGTACATTGTTGGCTTCCAACTCGATAGGGTTGATGGTAGAATACCAAAAAATATTGTATATCTGGATGAGGTAAATCAATACCTACAATCCCATAACGCGGCAATGCCAATACCTTCGCCTTCTTTGAAAACTACCCTTAGGGGCCTCAGAAATCTAGGTCTTTAGTCAGTTCAGAGCTTTATCCATATCTTGACATCATCTTGTGTTCTAGCATGCTGGGCCTCATTTGTCTCTTGCAGATCTCTCTTTACTTTATACTTCCATCTAAATCCACTATTAAGATGCTACTCGCTGCTGGATGAAGCCTGCCGAACACTACTTTCTTCATCATTTTTTAGTGACCTCGTGGTATTCAAAAGTCCATGTTCATAGTGACTACACAACGCCTGCTATCTCTTACGGCGGCACATTCACTGAAAATGCATATTTCGGCGTTTTTTTTTGGGAAAATGTGGGTTTTATTATTTATTTATATCAGGATGTATACTCTAGACTGCAATTTTTTAGGGTATTAACTTAGATAAAACCTTTTTTATTATATAAAACTAATAAACTGGATTTTTATTATATGAAAGTAATAAACATTATTTGTGATAATTAATAAAATAAAAGCATTAATCGACAGGCCGCGGCCAAAAATCGTTTTTAGTTTTCTAGGCGGCGCTAAATATAATGAATATTTATATGTACACATAATATGTTTTTTATATGTAAAAAGTAGGTATACTTCATTATTTTTACTAAGGAAATCAACCAGAGCAAGTTCAGACTGATGTCTCGCTCACACATACAATTTACTAGCCCGTGCACTCAGCGACGCTCGCACAGAGGTTTACTCGTTCGCTCTTGCAGGTCTGTCTTGATATTATTAGCTCATTTTCCTAAGTCTTTTCTTGACTCATGATCATGTGCTCCCAGAGCTACATATTCTTCCAGCATGACTCTTCTCATTCACATATATTAAATCACAATAACTTCCTTAGATAAATAGGAAAATTGCTAGGTTCCATTGGACTTGAACATCGACATATGAAACAATTGTGTCATGTAAAATGTATAAGCGAGGAGAGAATGGCAATGAAAATACTTGTGGTCGTGGCTGCGGGAGACAAATGAAAACGGAAAATATAATAAGCGATATAAAATTACTTATTAATTAATTATTAAATGGACAACGTCACAAAACAGGAATTAAACTAAGCGATATTCTTTAAATTACACTCTTTCGCAATATATCACTACTATATTAATACTTTATTACAGCTGGGAACACTTTATTTACCACTTGATAGAATATTCCGTTCAAACTATGGCACACGAATTAAATCGCCAGTTACCTACTCCGCCTGATTATTTCGCTTTATATCTATCGTTTCTCAAATTCACGACTGGGCACACCTGGCCGCCGTCTAACGACTTACTTCATAGTGAACGATCTGTCAAAACAAACACTGGCGCCGTGGCTTAGTCCCGGTATTTATACCCAAACGCTATTTTTTTTTAACTCTCTAGAAGATTATTTTCCTTTCTAGTTTTATGGAGAAGGTTCCCATCGCTACTTGGCTATTCCAGGCATTTTAAACGTTTACAAAATTTTTAAGATAATACGCGAGTATGTTAGACTGTGTTAGAGGTTTGTGTGTTATTGTCGTTGCTGACTATTATGAGGGATTCTGTACGCAATCTCTTTTGTCATTTCGTTACAATATGTTGGAAGGCAACACAAGCAGACAGCGTCCGCACAAAATCCGGCTTGATCAGATTAATCAAATATTGGACGATGTCCCTGTTAAAAGCGAGGTGAAGATTTACAAAAGTTAATTGGTATAGCGAAACAGAATAGTGTAACGCTGGCCGCACAATGTATGCGTTTTCGTACGAAATTGAGTAGTACGTATACGTACAAATACGCAAGTACATTCTTGATCTTCGAAGCAGTATTGAACATCGCACACCGTACACGATTAAGTAGTGCGTGTACGTACGTATACATGCGACGTCCGACACGATCCGGAAATTTTTGCGATTTCGTACGATGGATATTGAAAAATTTGATATATGACCACTAATGTTTGTGGGACCAAAGTTATTCAACTTATGAACCATCCGCGCAGATTATGGAAAAAAAATAAAAATATTAAAAATAAAAAATGTATTCACTTCTTTATCTTAAAATTACAACCAATCGTTTCTCAGGTAATATTATAGTCTTGCGAAAATTACTGAATTTGGTCAGATCAGTCCGCGCAGCATTTAAAATATATTAAAATGTTTATAAAATAAAAGAGCAGCATAGAAAGACTTCGCATACAATATAACAACGCCTTTCGTATGATGTTTGGCCTTCCCAGATATTGCAGCGCTTCCGGTATGTTCACTGAGGGGCGTGTTCCCAACTTTGCAGCCCTCTTAAGATCCAGGGTGGCAGGGATGAGGGAAAGGATATACAGCTCCGGAAATATCCTTATCCTGGAAGCCCGTCTTACTCCAGAATCCAGCATCGATGCACACTGGAGAAAGATACTGGCCCCGCATAATTGACTTGCCATCGCTCGCTAAAGCCGATATTTTACCGTATATTTCTTTTGATTACTTTTAATACTTCTCTTCTATTTTATATGTTCTTCTTCTATTTTACTATTTCTCTTTTGTTTTATATAATATTTTTAATGTGTGTATTTTCTTTTATATGGAATGTGTGGGATTGCACGAACCTCCCCACATTCTGGAATAAAGCTATATTTATTTATTTTATTTATTTATTTATTTGTTCACATGCAGATAATCATGAAATTTGTCATTATTTAAGTCTGTCATAATATGATGGAATTCACGAAATTCATCCTTTCTAGTATATATTCCATTCGGTTCTACGATGCCGACGACGCCGTAGCAGCTAACGAGTCAAAAGAGAGTTTTCCAGAAGATACAGATTATTCATTTGTCACAAACGTTATTGGAGAAATGCGGAACGTTACTGATAGTGACCAACGCAAGACGCAATCAGTGTGCGCGCTCAATACGTACGAAAATAATCGTACAAATACGTGCGATAATAATTCGTATCCAAAGTACGACCGGCCTAACGTCCTTGTGCTCTGCAACCTTTGTGGAAAAATGGCAAAAAAGTAATGGTAAAGTCAATTATCCAGTTAGCTAGTAAACAAACAACCCTAGTATCAGTTGTTATGTGTTTCTTCCATTTATCTCAGTGTGACTTTTCGTGGACTCGGGCCATAGTGATGTTATTTAAGTCTTACCGGGCAGAGCTCCTCACAACAATGTCCGCACATTTTCCGCAAAAACAAATTTGAGCTATTATTTTAAATTGTTTACACGTTTATATGTTTATACGAGCGAGAATTGTTTACTCGCTCGTGGCTTGGTTCTAAAACCGACCGTCGTGTTTTCGTTGCAAGACACCGCAACACCCCCCCCCCTCCCACTCCTTCGCCACCACTGCCCACATCTCACCCCGCCCACATTAGGAGAGGCCAAACGCGCTACGTCATGAGTCTGTACATGTATAATTCATATCAATACAAAACAAAAACAAATAAAATTTAATATTCCACTTTTCTTTGACAAATTGAGACAAAAAGTAATCAATCAAATACATGAACCTCTTTGTGGTTCAGCCACGCTGGCAAAAAGTTTTAATCAATACTTTTGCATGTATACATAATACCTACTTTATATAGGTATAATGAAAGAAATAGCAATAAACAAAAAATTATATTTCGATAACTTAATTTCCAATTCTCAAAATCTATAATAGAATTTTTCAAAGCAAGAAAACACTTTGTGGCTTGATATGAACCCGATTTGATAGATAGAATTCTTTCCAAAAAACTCCGTCAAATTTCGTCTAATAAATTTATTTATAACGCTCTTCCAACTATCAAAAGTAATATTCTAATACCTCAATGGCGGAGAATTCTTTTTATAAATAATTTTTCAATATTAAGTACGACTAAACTCCCTAAAGAGATAAAGCCAGCATTTTATACCAATAACAATTTAGGCAAATTATTAAGTAACTGTAAAGACAAAGAAAATATATTAAACCATTCTGGTATTTATAAACTTAGCTGTAATGATTGCCCAGCTTTCTATATTGGTAAAACATCGAGAAACGTAAATATTAGAATAAAAGAACACATTAAATGCTTAACAAATGTAGGTTTTTCTGAATTTGCCGAACATCTAATTAATTTTAATCACACATTTAATAATAATACAGGGCCAAAAATTTTACACAAAAACGGATTAGGTTTGCGACTTAACAATCTAGAAGCATTAGAAATTAATAAAGCTATCAACAATAATAGTCAAATAATAAATAAACAAATAAATTTATCTAATAGTCCGATTTTAAAGTTGTTCCCTCTATCTTCAGTTAACTCCCTCCATTCCCTCCCCCCCACCTAGTTGACACTCTGTCCCTCTCTCTTTTTCTTTCCTCCTTTATAAATTTCTGTACCTAGATTAGTCTATATTGTAATTGTCCTGAAGAAGGTTGAGTCCAACCGAAACTAGTTGACATATATATAGCAATTAAGTGGTTTAAAACATAGTGTGTAATTTTTTCTTAAATTTCTTATAATAGAATTGTTTAAATTATTGTGTCAAGCTTTCACCAAATACGTCTCGGAATTTATTGCACTAATTTTGCTATATTTTCGTAACAGAAAATATAAGTGCTACGTTACATAGATTTTTCGAGTGGTTTTTAGAGTATTTTACAGATTAATATCTCATGATGGAAAAAACCTTGTTTGACATAGCTGAACAACGTAAAATTGACCTAGAAACTTCAGACGGAATAAGCTATACAAATATAACGACAAACATAACTTCTGCTTTATAATTAGGACATAGGACATAGCTACACAGGACAAACCAAACGCAATATCGCTACACGATTGAAGGAACATATTGGAGCAATTAAAAACAACAACTCCAATATATCGGCAATCTGCGAACATGCATCCAAATGGAATCTATGTCACTTCATCAGATTTGACAAGACAAAAATCTTATTAACAGAACCGCACCTTATACTTACACTGAACGAGTCCATTGAAATATACAATACAAACATCCCAATTTCAATAGAGATGACAGTTACAAACTATCAAGTATTTGGCGCCCTGTTCTTACGACATTGATTCAACCCTTGAGAGACGTCGCAGTAAAGTCCGCCGACGTAACTAGTACATATTGCACACTGGCGACCTCTATTGTAGAAGAAGTGAACACTCCACAACAAAGTGCATATAATTTACGCTCTCGAAAGTAGTAATCAGTCCGCCCTCTAACTCCGCAGGTAAAGGTCGTCCTCCTGATGACGTTGAATAAGAATTCAAGGAAACGTCGAGAATCGTTTCTCGGAAAAACATACGTTTCGTATAAAATATCCGCAACCATTTACAGTTAAATATGTCTAACGACCGTATTAACAACCTTAACTCTTTAATTTATAATTAGATATAATTTTCCTTGGAACCAGATAATATCATCTTGTTATGTAAAGAGTTTCCTAATTCTTAAACCAACTATCGGCTTCGTAATATTTTTTATACATTTTTTTATACAACAACTATACAAATATCTCTTTATCTTGCTGTAACATTTTCCATAAAAGCATCTGCACTGTTTCCCCAGAGATCAGACTATAATATTTTAAAATACAACAGTGACGAGGAAATATAATTCCAAGTGTTCCCAAATGGTGACGTCGATGGTGATGGAATGTTGATGACACTCGGTGACAAAGGTGACAGCCCTGGCACCAGATGTCAACCTCGTCAAGACCCTGACGAATTCGGTAAGTCTTGCCTCAACTACAATATTTTATAATACCTTATTTTACTTTATGGTTCGATTGTAAATGTTTTTGATGATTCTATATTTTATCTAATAATATTTTTGAAACAACAAACTGTAATAACAGACACACATATTTATGTACGTAATATTATTTTAATTTTAATTTATTTTAATAGTATTTAAACAATGTGCTTAGATTTAAAAATACGTTAAACATATTATACTAATTAAGAGATTTCTTTTAAGTATCCAATACTGACCGGTACTTTTTTATTTAGCACCACACCGCTGACAACAAGTGTACGTATATCGTAGTAACTAACTAACTAACTTACCATCACGCCGTTTCCCCGTGGGGGTAGGCAGAGAGGATAGAGCGCCACACTCTTCTGTTCTGGCATACAACTCTCGCCTCATCCACATTCATACATCTTCGCATGCAAGCTCGCCGGTTGTTGAGGCTTCTATCATCCAGGACCATCTTCCAGTATCTGGTTAATCTGGTCATGCCACGTCTTCCGCGGTCACCCTCTCTTTCTGGCGCCATCAACACTTGCATTATATATCTTTCTTACCATTCTTTCCTCGTTCATTCGCTAAATATGCCCAAACCATCTGAGCGACCCTTTTTTAATTCTATTAATTATTCTAAGATCAGCTTTACATTCGTTCCTAATATCTGCATTCTTTACTCTATCATAAATTTATTTGTCACACATACGTCTGAGGGGTCTCATCTCCACTACATTCAATCTCTTTCATTCCTCTTCTGCCAGCTCCATTCTATTATGTACCGCTAGTTTTGCCTCGGTAGATTTATTTCTATTAGAAACTATAGCGTTCAAAGCACCGTTCACCCTATCCCCGCAGTCACTCTCCTCTCGATATCTTTCTCAACATTCCCTCTTCTATCAACATACTTCCCAAGTATACAAACTCATCTACCTGTTCCAAACATTCATTACCTACTAGAATTTCACACGTTGTCTTACTTTCCTCTTTCTCGAATACCATCGCTTTTGACTTGTTTACGTTCATAATTAATTATCGTAGTATATATAGGCCGTAGCATATGTAGGTATATATTGAGAATTTTAGACTAATTTTTTTAAACAAAAAAGAACAAATATTGAATTTTGATTATTAACATGTGCGAAATGGATAATGATTACAAAAAATACAAAAAAAAAATTGGTAAGTGTATTTAGAAACGAGTTTACACTTCTTTGGCATACGTAAAAAACCACGTGCTGTGTTGAATGTCTTGAGTTTCTTGCGTATGCGCAGGCGTATTCTGTCGAGCTATATTCCAAATATGGTTTTAAAAGAATATTACGTCTTCTTGTAACTTTTAAATGTTAAAAAGTCGTCATAAATAAATAGTGACAAATTTAATAACAGATTTCGACATAGGCAAGTTAAAGGCATAGTTATAAAAACCCCTCAAAGTTGTCCAATTTTCTTCAGTTCTAAAACCTAGTTGGTTTGTGAATTAACTCATTGATTAAATAATTTAGTTACTGCCGTTTTAGAATAATATATATGGAATATTTGGAACCTGATGAATAAATTTTAAGTCTTTTCGTTTTGAAACAAAAGTGTGAAACAAAATTAAAGAGAAGCTACGAGAAAAAGGTTGAATTTTACACACATTACCAGACGATCGCTTTAACGGAAATCCAGTTACTTACTGACCACAACACTATCAAAGATTCCAGAATGGCCAAGCGTAATAATCTGCAGCTTTCGGAAAGCATCGAGAAACATCTTTGAATGCCTGGAAGCCACGAGAAAGTTCTCGTAAACACTAGGAATGCCTAGAAGGCTCGATATCAGCATTAGCCAATATGACCGCGCACGGGAGTAACGGTTGTTGTTTTTAGCGCGCTTGACAGTGATACATTTACGAAACAGTTTAATTAAAAAAAAAGCTTTAAGTCAAATAGTGTTAAGTGACTTTGTACGTTTGATTAATTAATTAATCAGTAATGATTAAATCCGTTATTAAATTCCAGCATTTTCATTAATTCCTCCCGCAGCCACGATTTGTGTTGAGACAGGCAAATTTCGCGAGGGAAGTATCGATTCACCATTGATTCTTTGTTAAAATATGTCGTTTACACGTGTGAGAAATAGTGGAGGTATGGGGGCCTGCCTTGGGGACTCCAAATTCACTTTTATTTAGAGATTAATTTGATCTGACTACTTGGGGTTCGTTCGTTAAGTGGCTTTTTACTCATTTGGGGCTGTGTGGTCAATCCCATTTTCATTTGGTTCTGGCGCGAGTTGTTCGTGGGAGATACTGTCTGGAGTCGGTGAAGATACCTATGCCATTACTTGATTTGTTCAATTTACTTTGTATAACGCGGATGTTTTGCGGGTGCGTCTTGTGTGCACATTCCCCCCGGTGAACCCGAATGGTTTCTCATTTATTGTACAATTGACTTTTGTGATTGAATTTAGTCTCTTTTTGACAGCTTATTCAAACATTTTCGATATTTTAGATAAATAGTATATTAACTAATTCTTATTGTTTGTTAAATAAGATTACACTACCAATATGTTTGTAAGTGATTATCCCTCACCACACACAAGAATCTTAATTCGAGAAATCCAAAAAAACAAACAAACAAAACTCGGCTCTCTTGTCGCATGCATCGAGCCAAGCTCGCGTGACAGTGAGTTTTAATATTGTGCGGTCGATTTCTGGTTAATCAGAAGCCTCGCTTTCGCGCTGACGTCTTCTGCGCCTTTGGCGTTCTCCTTTGTAGCCGACTCTTCCTGGCACCGTGCGGACCGCGAATTAAAGTATCTCTTCTCCGGCCGTAGTCGAGACGGGGACGTCCCGGGCGAGCGGCAGTTTCCCGCGGGGCTGGAGGCCGTATTCCGTAAAACTCAATTACTTTTAATAGCTTTCAGGGAGACTCAAAGCGAAAACGTGTATCCATTCAAAGTTCTTTCAGTTTTTTCATCAGACTCAATCAACAAAGATACACTACAACGTGTAGTATGTACAAAATAAATGACAAATTAAAAAAAGCCCTAGTATTTTATTTTTTTAATTTATTTTATTTTTTCTTCTTCTTCTAAAATAGCAAAATGATTTTGTGGTGACATTATTAATTATTTCATTTTATTTATTCGTTCATTTTTATCATTGTACCTTTAAACAACAGTTACATGTCGCGTAACTATTGTGCTACAGTCTTGTATCCGATAAATGAAGGAAATATCATCAAACTACAAGTGATGCAAAACAGGGAAGGTGAATCATATTGAAAAAAGTAAATACACCAGAATTGAAGAAATGAGAAAAGCACTCAATTGGATGTAAATTTAAAAAATACTTATTTATAACGTTCTCATATTTATACATAATAATAACAAAATATATATAACATACGCCAAAATATTTTTTGAACAAAATTAATGCAAATAGTGATGTACATACATATAACATCCGAAATAGGAATAGAATAAGATTACCATATAAGAAAAAAGTATGTACACAGAATTGTTTAATGTACAGAGGTGTAAAAATATACGATGAGATGCCAGAAAACGTGAAGATTATAAATAAGATGAACGAATTCAAAAACATATACTATAATTATTGTAAAAATAGTATAGAATTGTAGAGCGTAAGAGTACTATTAATTATAGATTGTACCATATATTAGATTAGATGTAAATGTAAATATGTAGGTTATTATGGATAGTATATTAGTAACAGATTTAAGAATGAAAGTGTGTAATACTAGTTAATATACAAACTGTAATATTAACTAACTTAAGAAATAAATAAAAATAATAATAGACGGCGCTAGCTTTGAGTACATAAGAGGTAGCTTAAATATCGCCCCAATTGAAGATAAAACGAACGTCTACAATGGTATGGTCACGTCTGTAGACGCCCTGAAGACAACACGGTGAACCTTCCCCTAAACCTGCCAACGACGAAACGCAAACGTTGTCTATGCAATTTCTTGACGACAATCGAGAAAGACCTAAAAGAATATCAACTCGACGAAAACATAGCACAAAACCTTGCTCAATGGAGAAAAAGGACAAAGGAGGCCGACCCCAAGTGAATGGGAGTAACGGTCTAGGAAGAAGGAGGAGAATAGCTCTTCAGCCTTCCGTCCTGAATCCATAAAGTATTCAAAATTTTTTTTTTTTTTTTTCAAATTCAAAATGTTTATTCAATGTTCAATGTTACAAATGTTTACAGTGTTTACAAAATTTAATGAAGCTTTTTTCATTGTTGTTGAGTGTCTTGGCAGCAAGTAAACACTAAATTGATTTGACGCCCTGCCTGCTACACTAGTAATTTACTGTATTATAGCAGACAGTGCTCTTCCAGTAGTATAATGTTCAAGAATATTTATTATTTATATAACATTTGTGAATAAATCTTATTGCCAATTAAAATTAAGTAATAGTAATAATTAAATGTTTACAATTTAATAATGGTGTTAATTAATTATATTATAGACAAAGGAAAAAAAAATGATCTGAATAGGATATTAATAAAATAAAATAAAACAATTAAAAGTATTTAAAAAGATGACAGTAACAGTAAGACAGTAAGTGACAGTAAATGTTCTTGTAGGAATAGTATATTTTAAATTTAGTTTATATCATGGCTTTTAATAGGTTTTGGGCATGCTTCCTTCCCTTTTCATGCAGCCAGAGTTTCACTTTAGAAGAAAAATACGCGAGACTATGGCTACATGTTTTAAGTTTAGTGTTAAGAGTATTGAATGTTTTTGGTGCTTGGAAGAGGTGAAATCTTTGTGAAAATGTTTTTTTGAATTTTGGTACAAGATAGTTGCAGTTCACCTGTGCCCTTGTTGAATGTGAGTGAGTTATTTGTTGGTGATCTTGTTTATGTCGGAAAAAATATTTTAAAGTGTTGAGTAAATATGTTTGATTGATGTCCAGGACGTGACATTCTCTGAAAAGTTCTTCTGAAGAAAACGAAATGGCTTTTTATGAAGAACTCTCAATACCATTTTCTGGGCTTTGCTTAATGAATCTAATATAGTACAAGCTGCACCACCCCAACTGACAGTTGCATAATTAATGAGTGAGTGACACAGTGCATAGTATACTATTCTTCTTGTCGATGCGTCGAGTACATCTCTAATTTCTTTGAAAAAATAAACAAGCTTTCTTATTCGGATTGTAAGATTCAAAATATGTTTTCTCCAGTTTAGATGCTGGTCTATGTACACACCTAGATATCGTATATCTTCCGTTGTTTGCAGATTAGTACAATCACAGGGTTTATCTTTTGATTGACATGTGTGAATCAGTAGATTTTTGGGCTGCTTTATTGCTGTTCTTTTACTGATGGAGAAATACATGTATTTTGTCTTTGAAGCATTTACTGTTAGTAGATTTTTGTCAAGCCATGATGTTATTCGATTCAATCCACTTTGTGCCTTTTTTAAAACATTTTCCCAGGAATCATCTTGAAAAAGAAGCACTGTGTCATCAGCGAAAGAAATTATTTTACCGTTTTCTAAATTGGAGTTACACATTTCATTGACATATATGAGGAAGAGCGTGGGTCCCAAAACACTTCCTTGCGGTACTCCATATGATGTTTTGTGGAGGTTGCTGCAGTGATCGCCCGATTTAACTACCTGAACCCTGTTATTTAGATAATCTTCAAACCACGCCAAAGCCGTCCCCCTTATTCCCAAAGCTGATAACTTGTGCAGCAGCAGTGGATGAGACACCGTATCGAAAGCTTTGGCTAGGTCCAAAAATATACCAATACAACGTTTGTCTTTATCTAATTGTGTAACTAAGAATTCCGTTAGTTGACATATTGCATCTTCTGTTGAGAGTTTTGATTGGAACCCGTATTGATTGTTGGAGATTATTTTGTGAATATCCAGGTATTTTAAAAGACGTACTTTAACTATCTTCTCTAAGATTTTAGAAAAAACACTTAGGAGCGATATAGGTCTATAGTGGCTCGGATTACGGGGATCACCACCCTTGAATATTGGACAGATTCTAGCCAGTTTTAGTGCATTTGGAAAGATACCCGTTGAGAGACTTTGATTGAATATATAACAAAGAGGCTTACTTAATTGGTCTTTATTATACTTCACTACTTTTGCTGTTACCTCATCGTTTCCAGGGGCACTGTTAGACTTTAGGTTACTAATAATTGCAGCAATTTCATGAATGGAGGTTGGAGCAAAGAAAAATGAATATGGATTTGCTGAATTTAAATTTGTTTTAAGGTTTTCTTCAGTAGTTTTTAGACGAGACAAAATATTTTGTGCTAAATTTTTACCAAGCGAAGCGAAATGCCCGTTTACATTATCTAGCACTTCAGTAATGGCCTTATCCTCAGTAGCATGATTTTTGTTTGGAATCAGCATATCACATATATCATTGCTTCTAGTATTTTGTGTCGAAGTCATTTCTCTTATAATTTCCCATGTTTTCTTTGCATCACGTTGATTTTCTTTTATAATATTTTTGTAATATAAGTGTTTAGCGGATTTGACCGCTCTATTGCAAATATTTCTATACTTTTTGTAAAAGTTTTGTAAGCCGACATTTAGAGGGTTAAGTTTAGACTGTTTGTGTAACACATCTCTCTTATTTATGCAGTTGACTAAACTTTCAGTTATCCAAGATTTCTTAATTTTTTTCCTCGATTTATTAGATATATGTTCTTGATTTTTTTTAATGTGGCTTTGTAGAATATACAGGAATTTGGAATATGATGTATTAGCATCATTAGTCTCGTATACTGGTAACCAAGTTTCTTTTTCCAAGTCTTTTTTTAGCATTTCAAAATTTAGTTTGTGTCGGGGTTTTGTATAAGGTTTTGTATTTTTTTTTTGTGTTCCAATATCAATCATTACTGGAAAGTGATCCGTGATAGTAGTTTCACATACAATTCCTTTCACCAAGAATTTGCTTTTAACCATAATATGGTCTAAACATGCGTTACCTCTTGTTGGGTTGCTGATGGCAGGAACGAAACCTTGTTCAGCTAACATGGATAGGTATTCAGATGCATTTGTGGTGGGAGTACTTGCAGTTATGTCAATGTTTATGTCACCTGCAATGATCATTGTTGGGTTTTTGGCCATTGTGAGTAGCTCTTCAGAAAGAGAATTTGTGAATTCATACGCATTTTGGAAGGACGGTGGTCGATAAATCCCATATATGTAGGTACCATTACACAAATTAATTTTTAAACAATTGGCGTCACTTATATCTGGTTCAGTTACTTCGACATTTAGATTTGTTTAATGCATGTTACAACACCGTCATTTTGGTTATAATGTTTGGAGGTTTTATGCCCGGTGTATCCTGGTATCGTCTGTATTGTGTCTTTATCTTTTAACCAGCATTCCGTAAGAATAATGATTTGAAAGTCTATATTTAGACGATGCAGTAGTACAAGAAGTTCGTCAAAATTATGATTTATGCTTCGTATGTTCATATTTAGAATCTTAAGTGTGCTAGTGCCTCTACAAAAATGTTGTTTACAGTTTTCTGGTTGGTCCACAGTTTTAGTGGTAATTGGTTCAAAGGAATCTATTTGGTTTACCAGATCAATTATATTAGCCATTCCATATCTTTCTGTAGTAAATTTGGAGGATTTTTTTTGTTACACCAACATTCTGTACAGGTAAATATATCCGAATCATATTGTGTGCATGATTCAGGTAAGGGGACTATTATAGTTTGCGAAAGAGCGAATGCCTCTATATCTACCGCGAGATTATTAATATTCATCTTTGTCACTCTTATGTCATGGGTACCGATCTGTAAGCTTTTAAAGTGAAAAGGTTTCATTAAGAGTTGGTAGTAAATACCTACATATTTGCAATGTACATGATTGTTACAGGATGCGGGTATATAGGGTAAGTTCATTTTACAGAAGTAGAATTGAATTAGGATATTGCTTAAACTTATTTTTGAAAGAATATTTTGCTATGTAAGTGAAATGATAAAGATTTATTATGAACTGTATTACCTAGGTATATTGTGGTATTACTATCAAGGTAGGTATATATTTTATAAAAAGTATGTGTTGGAAACGAAAATAAAAAGAAGTTTAAGAATGTGTTATGATTGCTTAGAATGATCTTAATGTCGAGTGTGTATCTTTTCAGTTGATATATAATGTTTTTAAATGCGTCAGTGTAATTATGTGTTATTTGACACGACAGAGGAAAGTAATTCAGTATGGTTTTTAGGTTTGTTTTGATATGACAACAAAATTTAATATTTATGAAATATTGGAATAGGTGTCTATGATTTGCCCATTCAGCAAGTTTTAATAGTTTATGGTTTATTTTGCACATTAGTTGTTTATGGTTACCGCCTTTTGTAAAGACCATAGAAAAGAGAAAGTTTGTATACACGTGGTATACACCGCGAATCGGCAACTGACATTACAATTTTGACAGGTCCGTCTCCGATTTGATACAAAGAAATGGCTCACCGACATTTTTTCTTGTATATATGCGTCCATTCTTAATCCAAACAAATTTTATATTTTTCTGGATGGCTATCTTCTTTGTTTCCGCTAGTAAAAATTTGCATTTTTTTGTAATGTGCTCGGAGATGTAAATAGGCTTGATTTCTTGGTTATTTTTAAAGATGGAAGTGTTTAGTGAGCGCTCATAACCTTTCGATTGTTTTTTGTGGGATTTAACTCTGTCGAGGAATGTATCTCGACAGGTCCGGTTGGTAAATTTCACGATAATCGGGCGTGGAGTCTTTTTTGAGAAGTGCTGCCTCGCCCGTTGTATGGAGAGGATGTCGCTCATCTGACCTTCCCAGTTTATTGTTGAGAT